>QRAM01000107.1:1954-108717 GCA_013436055.1 Halocynthia roretzi
AAGTGCGTAAGGCATCGAAAATATATTTCGCTTTTTTTAGAAGTTTTTTCTTCTGCTTACTCGTGCTTTGTTTACAACAGACGCACTGCACAGATAAGGATGTTCCCCTTGTGTAAAAAAAAATACAATAGTAAAGGTTATCGCTCTGCTATGAATATCGAGTACGGTTAACTGAATGGCTAAATAAAAAAATTACGTGATACTGAGCATAAAGAGATGATGATTGCCTTGTTCTGTCTCATTTTCAAATTAGGTATATTTCAGCGGGTCATGAATCCATGATGTCATGTTTGTGTGTGTGTTTTACCTACAGTGGACGCAGAACAATAGAAAGAAAGCGTTTTTTTTCTGTTCATTGTATTCAGTACCTGAGATTATTCTCGATGCGTTTTTCGTAGTTTTTACCTCGATGCGATTTATCGATTTATCTCGCTCGATGGTACTCATGCTTCTATACTGTACTGAAATAATAAAAGCTCCTTCAACAGTAGATTAAAGTACATCTACTGTTAATATAGGTAATTTTGATAAGGGGCAATAACAGATAAGATAGTAAGCTGTATCGCCCTGTACTTCGTGTCTTCGACATATGTTTATTGTTGTAGATGTGACAGGTGTTTATGAGTAACAACAAGTGAAGAATAATAAATATTGCTGTAAGCATGTCCTGCTTACCTTGGAAAGGACAGACAAGGCATATGGAAACAGATACTGTCATACAGAACATCTATCATGAACACCAGCGGTACGAACTCTGCGCACTTCATGCCCTGAACAACATATTCCAGGATCCCAATGCATTTTCAAAGGAAGTGCTGGATGATATATGTTACAAGTCAGTATTTATGTCATAATTTAGTGTTACTGGGATAGCGTTTACAGTTTTTCAAATTTACTGTCACTAAACTTTGCCCAATCCCAAATGAACTTGTACAAAGTGATTGAAATAAAATTTTGAATTGGGCTGTTTCCTCTGTGATACCCACTTGGTCAATACTGAAGCCAGCACTACTATTGGATGTATTAATTTATCTGTTGAGTTTTAAATCAAGTCAGAAAATTGATTGATATTATCATTAGCATCTTTTTACAATTGGTAGCCAACTGTATATGGTTTCTAATTCACTGGCATTCCACTCATGTTAAGTTAGGATAGGGCTAGGTTACCCATAAAAGCTGTGTTGTAATGATTTCAACAGAGAAACCTTCACTTGCATTACTATTTTGATCTGATGATTCATTTTCTGTTGTTGACAATACAAATACCTTTGCATGTGGCTTAACTTTTGATGATTATTACTTGCACAGTCATTCTATGTGTATAAATTTGCATTAACTTGTGTAATCATTAATGCAGCAATGTTTAATAGGTCTAGCAGTTCCTGTAGTTAATGGTTTTAATGTTATGATCAGAAAAACTAACGCTGTGTTAATTATTTCAGGTTATCACCGGATTCTATGTTAAACCCACACAAAAGCGTACTTGGTACTGGAGATTATGATGTTAATGTAATAATGTCAGCCCTACAGCAGAAGAGCCATGCAGCAGTATGGTGGGACAAGAGAAGGTATATGTTGGATTACTCTAAATTACATATTACATAGTAATTACACTGTTTCAACAATACATACATCACACAGTAAAAGTAACAGTGCAGTAACATCTCCCACTTGTAAATGAACTGAAACTGAACTGAACTGTTATTTTGAAAATAGTTTGTTCTATTGTATATAAATTCCAATAAAAAGCAACTCAAATTCGGTGTCGTAGCATAGGCGGATACAATATATGTTAGGAAAAACAGGTACCAGGAATGTAACTTTATAATAATTGAATTATATTTTACTTTTCCAGGGATATAAATTCACTTCATCTGCCCAGTATAACAGGTTTAATGTTGAACATCCCATCTCAGATTGACCTTGGTCTGTTTAAGCTACCTCTTAAAAGGCGTCACTGGATAGCGCTTCTTGCATTCAATGAGGTTTTTTACAACCTGGATTCAAAACTTAAACTTCCATGTTTAATCGGGGATGCGAATAAAACCAGGTAAGCTACCTTGAGAAATGGACACAAATAATATTTCAAAATCGCCATTGCCATTATCTTGGATTGCATTTTAAAGCCTTTAATCATTCCAGAACACAGTATGTGTAGCTTTTGCGTATAGAGCATCACTTACTCTTTATTATCGTTATCTTAGAGATTTTCTTGCCAAGCAACTTCAAGAAAAGAACAGTGAAATGCTACTTATCGTGGACAACGAAGTAGAGGAACACCGAAGATGGAAAACTGCCTCACCCAATAACTCACAGAGCAGTTTAGAAACCTCCTAGTTTGGCGACAGCTTTGATAGCAATTCGTCTATTCTTTTTTTCCTGGAGCACTAAGCACGAGCACGAATATTCCCCTTGCAAGAATCTTTTGTTGAGCTGTTCATGCAGTGCCTTATACCTATGCTGCATCTGGTGTAATACATGACAAGTAATTGTGTCATAATCACAAATGTTAAAGAAATCTGTTATTTTATGATTCCAGAGATTACACTTCCTAAAGGTGACATCCAAGTTGTTGTTTTTTGAGCTGTCTTCATTGTATTAGAGTTAAGCTTTGACAAGGCAGTAATTATTCCCCATCAGTATTTTAACAGTTTTGTATCAACTGACTGCAAATGCAGGCAGCCTTGTTTTTTCATTCATTCAACTATTTCTTATCCTTTCAATGTGATATACAGAAATGGTTTATTTTCATTAGCGGTGCATTTTTGTTTCGTTGTTTGTAACATCTGCTATTTAAAATGAAAGAAAAGCAAATAATAAGACTTGATTTGTAGTTGAAAGAAAACCCAATTAGTATAACAGTATCAAAATAAGTTTATTCAAGAAAGCAAAGAATTTTGAGCTTAGTTGTTGTATATTGGCATGCAATGTGGGTGCATGCAATTTGTAATGAGCAGTCGGGTGCAGGAAGGTGTAAAATAAATGTGGATGAGGTATTTTCAGGCTAATCGGTTCCCCGACTGTGTAACGTTTGCAGTGTATGAAATCGTAGTCATTTTCTCTTGTATCAATTTTTTCCAGTCGACCCAAAACCACCTTCGCCTCGCACTGTGTCATCAAGTTCCTGTATCACATCAAATATAACTGACAATCAAAAACCACGGAAAAAGAAATGTATGTAAATAGTTTACCTTAAGTTCTTCAAGTTTTGGCAAGAATATTCGCTCGCATATAAGCTGTGCTATCCGATCCCCCTTTTTCACTGGAAACAATAAAAAACTTTCAGCAACATCTTATAATACTCAGCAAATCAGAGGTTGAAATTTACAGAAAAGCCACCCTAGTAATTAGGTAAAACAATAATGGTTTAAATACTTCTAAATAAATTCAAATTGTTAAATAAATATGTGGTTTCTACTTCACGGTTTTTCACCTATAGTGGGAGACTCTGGAACGCAATACTCACTATAGATGAGGGATTACTGCATTCATAGTGGTGCCGTCAGAATGGTCATGGATTTAATGCTAAATATAATAACAAAGTGAATTTACTAAAAAAATCGTGTTGAACGTACCTTCAAATTCTTCGTCCGCAAAATTGAACAGTATTACGCCAACATTCCCTCTATAATCTTGATCTATGACTCCGGCACCAACATCAATGAATTTTTTATGTGCTAAACCAGAACGTGGAGCAATTCTGCCGTAACATCCATCTGGCAGGGCAATTTGTATGTCTGTTTTAACCAATGCTTTTCCACGGGCAGACACAGTGTAGTCATAAGCACTGAATTGATAAAACAATCAATCGTGAAGCTCCAATATATATTTAACATATATAAGCTATTACATATTGATATTACTGATGCCCATGGATATCAAGTGACAGTGGATTTTCAAAACATATCACAATCCTCATCATTTTGTATAAAATTAGGTATTCAATTGCTTTCATGAGTTAACTACAACAGCGATAACATGGTGGGTACCACAAAATAAGATCTGATCAGTTGGTTTCAATCCACTGCACTGTACCATACTGCCTTACCTGTATAAATCAAAACCAGCAGCGAGTTCAGAGCCTTTCGTCGGAGTTCTGGCATTCTGTGTTAGCTTTGCAAATCTTAAAACTGTTATGGTATCTGTATCAAGCCTTGGTTCCTTTACTAATTGATTATTAGTACCAGTAAAAATTTCTTTTAATGGAGAGCGATGAGTTTTTAAAGCCATATCAAAATTTGGTACTTGGCACACGAAGCGAAACTAAATAACAAATGAAGTAGCAAATGCTAACAGCAGCACACTATCAAACAAACAATATAGCTAATTAAAAGTTGAGCGATGTAATGGCAGATTACTTATTTCGATAATAATTTCAGAATCTGTCTGCTATGAGTTGCACACATTCGGGGCAGGTCATGAATAGATGGCCAAAGTCACTTTGAGATAGGCAAAACTGGAGCTTCTAAAGGGTAATAAATCAGATCAATTGATCTCTTTTGAAAATCAATTGTAAGAGCAATAGCAAGGAGCTATAACGTTATTCGCATGTAACTATACTAATACAAAATAGGAAAAGGCTAGTGAAGGAGTATTTTAACGCCTCCCTATTTTCCCCATTTAATCAGCAGTAACATTACTTGATGATTTTGAACATGAGGAAAATGTATTTTGATTTTCAAGAATATCTTTAATATCTAATTAAACTTAAATTCAATTTACACATTTTTAAATAAAACTATTTCGGTAAAATATTTAAGTATCCAAGAGCCACATGAGAAGGCTCAGAGCCGCATCATGCGTCTCGTCAGCTGCAGTTTGCCGACCCCTGATATAGAGCATGTGCCAAGAGTATTAATATAAACAACTACAACAATAAAGTAGGCCTACACATACAAAAAGTATTTATCAAAACCGATTTGCAGAAAATCTTCGAATTTCTAAAACAGGAATTCAAATAGCTTAAAGCGAGAAATGGGATCAATATATCATGTAGAAAAACTAAATATTTTTACCTTTAAACATTTTCACACGAATTGTACAAGGGTACAAGAGATACCAGTGATTGATGAATGGAATGCGATTGGAAAGGTTAAGGTTAGACACGATGGTATTGATTCCTCATATAGTTCTCCTGCTATCTGTTAGTTGCATATGGCCAACGGTAATTTATGGTAATGTTTTAAAAGGTAGTATACCCTCTTCGAATTACATGTTTCCTTAATCAATCCTTATCTAATTTTTCATAATACCACTAATCCATGAACCAATATGGGGAAATCACCATTCACAGCCACCGATCGAGAGCGTATGACACATCACCAATCCTTACCAAAATTATTATCAGTATACAAGACATGCTTAACGGACCCAAAATTTCTCTATTCATTCACGATTAAATTCTGAAAATATCATGGCAGGTTCTGACTCAAATTGATTAACTATGACCATGTAAAGTGCAAAACTGAATTTTCCCCCCAAAAATTCATTTTCCTCCCCTCACCCATCCGCACTTGAAATTTAGCTAAAAAGTTTCTCTGTCCATTCACGAATAACTTATGAAAAATATAAGGTGAGTACAAATTGATGATGATTTGAAATTCGGAATCGGCCCCAATAATATAATGATCCCGTGATTCGAATATATAACGTACAGAACTTAATTCTAGGCATTATATTCTCACGTCCAACATCGAATATACAAAAATTGTCAATATTGAAATGAGCGGCTATACGAACCGCGCGAAAAAAATATCTTCAAGATTTCTCACTTGAGGGTGATATTGTCCACAACTTTCCCATGTGAATAATCGGGATATGGCGGTAGAGAGTCGGTAGAGTTGCTTCCATTACTCATTTCGAATGAAAATGCGGAATCAGGGCAGACTGTAAAAGTCTGAGGACATTTTCGGAAAGATTTAATTCTTTTCACTGGATTTTATTTATTGAGGTGGAAACACGGTGTTACTGTAAACGAGTGAATCTGTTTCGAATTAATCGTTTATACCGTCCTATAATAATAGTGTTTTTTACAAGAAACAAAAATATGTATATGGATACACAATGCGTATAGATTGATTATATGCATACATGAGAATATGTAACAAAGTGACAGTGAAACAGCAATCTTACCACAGTACTAGCAACACAAGTTCCGCTTCACTCTCTTTATCATTTACCATTTCTGCGTTGTTAGTTGTTAAACAATATCGTTGATAGATTGTAGTAGTTGATTCTTGATTTGAGAAGTAGAGTATAGTGAACTAAGGTTGATGAAACTGAACTCGTTTGACTAAACAATTTATTTAGGTATTGAAAAAAGGGTGCTTTGCTCTCACCATTTTAAATATCCTACCTTGTGACTCCTCTAATCCGAGAATTATTAGCAATACGGTAAAACAAATCTTTACTATTTTCTTCGAGGTTACCATCAGCATCTTTCACTGGTGTGCATATCTTTCAGTCACAAAATCCGATTTTAAATTAGAGAGACCTGAGCTTATCTAAATATGGCTTGTGTACTTTTGGAATGATCTGTGCATTGAAGTTGATCACAAAACAAATAGCGTTCGTAATTGGAGTCCTCGCTCTCCCTTATCACTAGGAAAATTAATAGTTAACCAGGATAAGGATAATAATGAGCGGATCTAGCAAACACTCTCTCAGCAATATTTTCTTTGACGCAAATGCATTAAATTGGCAAACATGGCTATGCATATATGTTTTACTCCGGTGTCCGAAAAAGACGACTATATAACGTACAGAAAATGGCCTTTTTATTAAAATGTACTCCCGTTCTAATTATGGGAATAGATGTATGAAGTGAGTGTAAGTGTAAACGTCAAAAAAGTCTAGAGGAGTTTTGATCGACTAGGACTTGGGCGTTTCACATTCATCAGTATGAACCAGGTTTCGAATGGGTATCTAAAAACCAATTAATATTCAGTGTCATAATAGAAAATATATTATCAAGGTAATACGTAAACTGTTCAACAAATTGCAACCAAGCACATTGGAACCTCTATATCGTTAGCATGATGGGATTGGTATTGGTTGATTGGATTATGGGGCATATATTGGGGGGGGGGGCGTGGTTATTTTAGAGGTAGAGTGGTATAAGGGTAGTTATGGTATTATATTATCTCAATTCCGGAGGCATTTGTGTCATGCAAATATTCCGCGATATATCGTTACTATCGTGTTCTTGCGACGAATTCTAGTTCAGCATTGTGGATAAAATATACGTTACTGAAAATAGTACAAAGTTTCTGTAACAACAGTTGATTGTTTCGTTTAATGTGGTAGGCTAATCCGTCGAGGCGAAGTAATAAGGCAATGTTTACTGATAATTGCGGTTCATGAGATTAATCTTTATTTGAGTTGATTTCGCTATTCTTTCTGTTGTTTTCTAATATACAGCTAAAAGAAATTCCAAATTGCTGGTCGAAATTGGTCAATATTTCCATGGATAACAACGGTTTCGCTCCGGATAAGGACAGCAGAAGATCAAGCATATCAGTGGATGATATTCGGAAAGAAAAACAGGAATATGCCACCAACTCCAAAGGTATAAGTGTCGAAATGACAGATATATCTTTCGAACCGAAAAAAGATGAATTCAATGACTGGGAAACCAAGGTCGAAAGCGGGAAGCACACTTTGATGGGTAAACACGTAGAAGAAAGCAAAGAGCAACGGCCAGCTTGGGATAACCAAGTGCAGTTCCTTCTTGCTTGTATCTCGTATGCAGTAGGACTAGGAAATGTATGGAGGTTTCCATACCTGGCACAAACTTATGGAGGAGGTAAGCTGATATTGTAAAAAAGAAATACGGTTCATGAGAAGACACTCTGAACCTGTACAATTATACATAAATATGATACATAGATTGCTGGAGAGTTTATATGGTGAATGGTTCTCTAATATAGAACTACTGTAGTAACCTCTGGCTTTGATTGTGTAAGTGTAGAAAGAAACGATACACTCTAATCTTCGTGTCTGAGCTCTAATGACTAGTTTTTGACCCATTAATCAGAAACCATCAGGTAAATACAAAATCGGATAGCTCTGTGTTACCCTCTAAGTCAAAGCGGACCCAAGACCCCATGTGCATGTTCCAATTTCTAGCGTGTGTGGTATCACTAGCCATGGGAAACACATCTATCTACATGGAATCCTCTTTATTTTTAAAATGATGGTGAAAATAGGTTACTTAGATTGAAAACGTCACGATCATAGTTGTAAATTTTGCTATATAAGCTCGAATTACGTTTTTCTCATTGAAAACTTAACAATAGCATGCATGCTCATTGCTAATGGGAACAAATAATAATAAAGTATTCATTATGCAACAATATATCATCATTTAATAATGAATGAATATGCTATAATCTTTTGATTTCAGGCGCCTTCCTCATTCCCTACCTCATCATGTTAGTCATCGAGGGTATTCCTCTTTTCCTAATTGAATTAGCGGTCGGTCAAAGGTTACGACAAGGAGCTATTGGAACATGGAATAAGTTCCATCCCTTCTTGGGCGGCATTGGCATAGGGAGCATGATCGTTTCTTTTATGGTTGGACTTTACTACAATACCATCATTGCGTGGTGTTTCTGGTACCTTTGCAATTCGTTCCAGTATCCCTTACCGTATTCGTCCTGTCCTCTTAACGCAAACAAAACAGAGTAAGTGAAATATAATTCTAAGATCGATTTGTATGTTTTCTATCGGCACCGGATCCATAATAATAATTCCTCTTGCCAGTGGCGGCAGCGCTGCTGCCCCCTAGACACTCATTGTGTCATGTTTACGTCAACCTCAACCTTGAGTAACATATAAGTCTTTATATTTTCATTTCAGTACATTTATAACTTAATATTCATTGTAACGAGACATACATAGAAGTTTCGTCCATAGTTAGTAGTTACTACTAACATGTTGTTCGAACGATATTTCCTGGCGCTAAATCAAGCAACGATGAGCTGCATTAGTTCAGTCACGTGTTTACATTGCGCAAGGTCGCGATTGTGGTATAATACACCGTGCTTGCTATAAATTCTTTAATCACCCTCCGACAAACAGTGATAATGAGAAGTAAAGTGTGCTCAGTAAAGTATTCACAAAGTATCAACTATCCCCGGCTGACATAAAAATATGGGGCCTGCAGTCCCCCTATTATATTTCCCTACGAACTGCCACTACCTCAGAGAATTTTTACTAACAATACATTATTTTGATTACTGCAACTTTGGAAATATTTAATTGGTTTTAAAAAATTCCAATGTACTAACGTGACGCATCATCTATTGTAGACATACAGCTGGAACAACTTGTGATCCCTATTTTTTAATATCGAGATTTCACACTGATATTTTCATATTTGAGATTCTGTCATATAACTAAAGGCAAGGAAGTATTAAGTTAGTATTTTCCTCGTCATTTTTTGACAGCTATGTTACTGAATGCGCCCAGAGTTCATTCACTGAGTATTTCTGGTATCGCGACACTCTCAACGTTTCCCCGAATATGTCGGAAACCGATGGTTTGCAATGGTGGATTGTCATTTGTCTCGTACTTTCGTGGACTTTCGTTTGGATGTGTATGATCAAGGGAATAGAAAGTTCGGGCAAGGTTTGTCAAAGTAGACTTATTCGATCTAGACTTCTGGCAATTGCGAAATCTGTGATTGATATAAAATTAATTGTTTTGTCTTTCACCAATGTAGTTGCCTCACCACTTATAGTCTTTTGCGGGGTCTCCTTTATATTTACTCCCGATTACTCCTAAGTAAGGTATGAATTGAACAACGCAAGTGTAAATCTTCTTCATTATATTGATATCCAAAGCATCATTAAACATCAAGATAAACTTCCTTCAACAATGATAATTTTCTCCGCAATTCAGAACACTTAATCACTAATTAATGATTACTTGATTATAATCAATTCCACGTTAGCTTATTTTTCGCCACGTCTCACCATTCTCTGGGACTTACATATTCCCTCCTCGCCTTAGCGTTAATCTCGTCACTCTACCCGTTCAAGACTTTTCCCTGTATCCAGTACAGTGTACATGAAATAGCGTTACACAACATCGTCATATACATTTCCCATGCTAGTATAACAACTATATAGGCCAACAGCTCCACCCGTCATATTCACAGGGCATCACTAAAGGTGTCGCTATACATTCTTCGGTACTCATCCAGCATTCGAATCTGGCTGACATTTCCATGTCTTTTTCTACAGGTCATGTACTTTACTGCAACCTTTCCATACCTTGTACTAACAATCTTCCTCATCAGAGGACTAACGCTTCCTGGGTCAGCGGATGGAATTAGTTTTCTTTTCACTCCTGATGTAAGTAGAATTCTACTAGCTAGAGATAATGCCACTTCTTCTTGGCAATATATGACGTTGTGAATACAAAATGTCCGATTTTTAAATGCATCACCAAATACCAATATAGCAACCTACATAAGTAATTTACAAACAAATTAAACAACAATTCAGAAAAACAGCAAACGACTTATTACTCTGATTAGTTAGTATGATGTTCAGGATCGCAGAATCTGCAATCAGCAGATGTAAATGCTTAAACAATAGAAGAGGGTGGATATCATAATTTTTTATCAGCCTAGAGCCATTGTCAGCACACGGAATAGAGTAAACAAAATAAGCCAGACACATTATTCGTTTTGAAATAAATCTTATGTAATTTCCTACTGCAATTTTCGGTAGCCAAGCAACTAAAAATAACAGCCGATTTACCGTAGGCGTGTCTGCCAAACCCGATTCGAACAAAGGCGAATCTGCAGTTCTTCCCAATGCAAATAATTGATGTTCGCCACGGGAATTGAGGAATGATTAGAAAATGATGAAATTAACAATAGCTTCCTGATCAAATAGTTAACTGTGTCAAAAGTCGCCTTTCTAAATAGCGGTAATCGAAAACAAAGACAAATGACAAAACCACAGCTCGCAAGAGTAGCGTGAGAAGTAATACAGCATGTGTAAATCGAGTTTCCTAAAATAATTTGTACCGGAGAAAAGTAATGCTATTCTTGTTTAACTGTTATTAGATTCATTTCCATTAGAATTTGTACAAGATCTTTACCTTGTTTTATGCTATTTCATTCCTTATTTCACATTGTAAAAAATCCACTAAGGGTTTCAAGACTTTGAAAAAACCTCTAGTACAATAATACCTCGTGTTACGTCGGCCTACGCATAGTTTACGCTACTTTTCTCGAGTAATTTTATCCGACGTCATTCAGCAGCGTCACCTCGACATAATAAAACGACTTGAAATAAATAATTATTTCCATAAATAGAAAAAATTTAATTATTATTGTCATTCGCTGCTTTTTTGTGAGTAGTTCCTCGACTGTCTGTTTTGGCCGTGGAAGTACTTGTGCTTCCAAGCGTAATCACTAAAATATTATTTAAATCCTATTAATTTTTAAATGTCGTGTTTCCTCATCTCGTTAATGGTGGTCGTTTACTCATCTTTGAATCCCATAATAGTCAAGTTAGGTATTAAAAAAATCCTGTAACTTACAGATAACACTTAACACGTATCGCCCACTTGTGACAGAATACTGTTGTCGTCTGTCGTCGAGAGTTTTGATCGCAGATACAACGATGTTAGTTTAAATTTATTGCAATTAAATAGACTAGGTATCGTTACGCACCTTTATACACTACTCGAGTTTTTTTTAAATCCTTCTCATTTGATTGATCGCGTTAATCGATTGATCAATTTCTTTCTTTTTTAAACTCAGCAGTTATATTGAATCACATCATTAATTATTTCGATGTATTGAATTTGCACGAAAATAAACTAAATTCTAAAAGCAAATATTGACAGAGGGCGCACGCAATTTGTCGCAATGGAATATTCTCAGTAATTTTCCGATACTTGAAGCTACGAGTAGTTATTAAACCTGACTGTGAAAGTTTCAGTGATCGTAATGTTGAATTTTCTCATGACAAGACTACAAATATTTGTTCAGACCAAGTCCAAATGTAATATTATTATACAATGTATACTCATGGGCTAACTAGCTCAGTAATATTTAATAAGGATACACATCTTGAATAAGGGGGGAATTATTTCAAAACAGGATGTGCAGCGCATGTTAAATTGCCGTCTGACAATAAAAAAGCGCATGATAGTTTCCAGTCAGCAGTACGTGCGCAAATTAATAAATAAGCAGAAACGTGGAGAAAACGATCACTGATGGAGGCAATGTAAACACATCGTAACATAAAGGGTTATTTATACAAGTCATACTCCTTGTAATTGTGTAATAGTAATTATGCGTTAACTGATGTATTAGCTTGTCTCACACATATATTTCAAACAAAAAACTTGGTTATTATTCTCAAGTTTTTGGAATACTCCAGTTCAAAGAAATTAAGCAAAGCTTTGTCATATTTTAACTAGAATTTATTTATCAATTCATTTGTTTTCTCAAAATGAGATTTTAAGATGTCCGAGTCCACCTATCATCAGTTTCAATATTCAGATCCAATAGCAGATTCTAGCGTGGTCGTTTGGTAGCACTGAGAATACTTAACAGTAATGAAATAACAAAGTACCCGTACGAGTACTCATCTAAAAACACAATCGCACATATCTGTTTGCGTTCAGCACGTGAGATTTTCCTGCTGGCTGACATGAATTAATGATTGATGTAGTGTTTGACTGTGCATCGAACGTGTAAACATCGAAGTACTGTAATATGGAATTATATTCACAATTATGATAAGCGCAGTGAAGATGGTACTGCTCTGTGCAAGCAGTAAACAAATAGTCGTCAGGCGTCTCCGGTATACAATTTATCGTAATCGGAGCAAGTTTACTGTTTACGAGGATGTTGATCAACTTTTGATTGCCACTAGTCCCTCTATCGCAATAACATATAATGTAAATATTCTTTCTAAACAATTAGGTTAAACCAGAAAACTTCGATATCAATAACCTTAAATTAATTACCATCATTAGTAAAATCGCAGAGAAGATTAAGATGGGAGTTCAAAAATTACAAATAAATGAAATTCTTTATTTTGACATCACTTCAAACCTCAATCCATATCTGATTGCCAAATCGTTGCCACCCTCACCCCAGGACCTAAATTATTTATATTCTATTATCCCATCCATAATTTTTCCATAGTTTGCTCTAGAGTTTTATCAGATTACTGATTAGCCCTAAGTTTACCTTCAGATCGCTCTATATAGAACTGTCACATTCTGCAAAGTCATTGAATATACCTTTCATGATTTATAGTGGTGATTAATCCTTTTGGAAGCTGTTTACTCCCACAAAATAACAATAATCACGGGCAGATAGTGGGGATTGGTCTACGTCACTCATAATTCATGTTGTCAATATTGATTCGCTATAGCTGAACGTTCTAGCGGATCCAAACGTATGGTTAGATGCCGCAACTCAAATATTTTTCTCGCTCGGCCTTGGATTCGGAGGCGTCATCGCTTTCTCCAGTTACAATCCCCCAAAGCAAGATTGCCAACGGGATGCCCTTATCATCGCTCTCACCAACTCATTTACATCTGTATTTGCGTCCTTGGTCATCTTTTCCATTTTGGGATTCAGAGCGCACGAGCAGTTCAACGACTGTCTTGATGGGTAAGATTGTTAAGATTTGGCTAGATTCCTTTTTCTTCACTATATTGCAGGGTACTATTGCACTATATTGCAATTTTAGTAACTGTATTCTGGTAACACTAGCTACTCAAATCGAAAAGATTATCATTGTTGAAGAAAGTGAAGCTTTGGACATCAATATAATCAATACATGTTCCATGCTAGTAATACAAGTATATAAGCCATTGACGTCAGTCGTCAACTCATAATTACAAGGCATCCCTAAAGGGGTCGCCATAGCATCGCCAATCATAAGACTTGAATTTAGAACATGGGTACGGAATACTTTACTTGGGTATCAGCACTATAAACCAGTAAAAAGCTATATCATAAGAAACACCTTTCCTATTTTTTTTTGTAGAAACATAGACATTATGCTGGATACGTTTGATCTACCCGAAGGTGACATAACGTATGATAACTACGATATGCGTTTCGAGGCCTTGAACAACACGATGGACACGATGGGTGTTATACAAACTAACGAAACGATGGGTTTGGCCTGGTGTGATCTAGAATCTATATTAAGTCAGGTAACAAACAAGGACAAGTCGATTTAAGAATTGTTTCACTCATACTTATAAAATTTTCAATAAGGAAAATTAATTTTATAAGTTTGATTTCTGGTATTGTTCGTATGACACCGTAGGATGAATTTATATTTTATATCCTGAGTACTGACTATCAGCAACGTAATAAGTCCTATCTGGTATATGATAAGTTTATGATGATATATATCGTCTGGTTGAACTGTGTAGTTTAATCACGGCATGTAAAAAACTCGAGTTGCGTCGAATCTGTAGGCATTCAAGTTTCGAGTCGAGTAGTGTAATGACATTGGGCTTAGCAGATTAAATTACTCGTACTGTGAGGATTGGTGTATATTCATCTATACAGTGATGCCTCGTACTTAATCCGTTCCAGGAGGCCGATCGAACTCTAGAATTGTACAAAGCCCTATTTAATTAACTCCATTAGAAATAATGGAAAGTTAATAAATCCGCTTTTAGACCCTAATACGAACCCATTTCAATAAACGTAAACAATAAATAAGCATATTTAAGGTAGAAATAATATATATACAGTACAGTCAAAGCTCGTCATTTCGACGGCGATTAGCTGATTACTGCCGTACATTATAAGCTTCGATGTTTATTTGCACTGTTAGAAACATCAGTCGAACTCCGAATGGAATTTCCCTTGATTTAGCATTCGAAGTATGGAATGTAGGAAGTTAGGGTGGTGCGAAATACGAGGTATCATAGTATATGATTCAAGTACTTGACGTATATTTACAAAAATGTCATCCATAACCCTTCGATACCTCTGTATAGGCATCTCAAGGTACTGGACTCGCTTTCATTGTATTCACTGAAGGGATCATTAACATGCCAGGAAGTCCTTTCTGGTCTGTGTTATTCTTCCTCATGCTGCTCTCGCTCGGCCTCGGCTCCATGTTCGGTACTATAGAAGGGGTTATAACCCCACTTTGCGATCTTGGGATAAAAGGAATTCCGAAGCCGGTTCTTACTGGTATGTTATTCATTATCAATATATTAATTAGTTATTATCAATTAGTAAATGTAGTAAAATGTGAGAATACATAGAATACAATTTTTTCAATTCATTCTCCTTCAACTTTCTCCACTACAATACGTGCGCAATATTTTAACTTCTCACGAATCTATGAAATTTTATTCCTTCATAGCAATATAGTTTAGAATTGGGAACTAGGGTGAAAACTCTATTTGATCGGATTAGTGTTAACCAACCCGTATCCCTACCCTTTAGCAAACCAAACCTGAAGTAAGCTAACCTACCCTAACGTAATCAACTCTCTGGATAGACTACACAACTGTACTAGTACCCTCTTTTGTCATTCATAGCTGCCTGTCTCCAAAATAAGCATAATGAGCATGTATTAAGGAGAAAAACACAAAGAAATAATCGCTGCGGCGGAAACACAGGACATAATAGTTCAAAGCTTCCCAAACTTTTCCAGTTGTTGACGCACTTTTTGAACATACATAATTTTGCGACACAGCTATTCAGTTTTAATAGCAAACCAGAGGTTAATTCAATCCCACATGAGAGATACCGATACATAAATACATTCCGCGGCATACCTACGCACTGCAGGCGACACACTAATGTGTCTAGACACACAGTTTGGAAAGCACTGAGTTAAGCAATAGTACATAATAATTAATAACAAACAATACAGGTGCGACATATGGTGTGGTCCCTCTGCATTACTAAACTATAGTATCACAATACGTACTGTACAACAATACTTAAAATAATCTAACTGTCCTAAAATATCTACTACTTGCCCAACTGTGACTGTAGAGCTTCTGATAGCTCTAAAAAAACGACCGTTGCTGAATTACGTGTTAATTTGTACATGCGTAGTCTTTGATAGATAAAGAAACGAATAAATATCAATTAGCACTATTTTTACATGAGAATTCAGTGAATCTAGTGGGATAATTTATCATCAGAAAGAGAAAGGGGATAAAAGAGGAAAGTAATAATGTTTATCACTGATAAATAATTCGCCCTTTTTGGGTCTATAAATTACAAAACATAATAAAAAATTGTTGAATTTTTCCAGATTGCCGAAGTACTGTACTTCCTTTGTTATTTCACAGCCATTAGAGTGTAATGATTACAACGCTCGATCTTGAAACGGCATGAAAGCGTGACACAACGAAAAGAATTATTACACCTGAAATTTCAGGTTAAAAATGAAAACGAATATTCACATTGTAGCGTTTCATAATACAAACGTATTGACCAAATCTGACACTCCCACGTGCTCTCATATGCCCGTAATTAGGAACAAAAAAGAAAAAAATAATACTATAAGACAGCAATCCAATATAGTTTTCAACACAGGGAATATCTCTAATTAATCATATCGTTACTCAGATTTGTATATACATAAGCAATAATCGAACCAATTTTAGGTACCATATGCGCCGTTTCTTGTACTGTCGGACTCCTATTTGCCACCGGTGCAGGAAACTATTGGCTGACCATATTCAACGACTACGCCGGATCGGTCCCTCTGTTGGTGATAGCATTTTTTGAAATCATTACCATCTCCTGGTTTTACGGCCTCGATCAGTAAGTTAATTAATTATACAGAAAAACATTGTGCTTCACATAACCAGTATTATTTCTTATGTAAAATGAAGTATTTCGAGGCAACGTTTCTATTTAATCATTTTTCTTAAAATAGTGTCCAAAAAATAATAAAAATGTTGGGTCACCACTTTACCGTTTTATCAAAATATTCGATTACTTGACCTAAGTTACAAATAATAACCATTTAGTCTACAGTTTATAAGGAATAAATTTATAGTTTTTACAACATAATGGATAATAGGATTAGTATAACATGCTACTAATAGTATGACTTTTTGTGGAGATTTAGTGATTATGAAAATAAATGACAGGTGATAAGAATATATGGATTATTATGTAAAATGGCAGAGATGGTCGGGCGGAAATTCTGGATAAATGTAACACATTTCTGGTATCATCCATTGCCATAAAATTGGCATTTGTGCAACTGCCTGTAACTCATTGAAATGTATATTTCAGATTCAATGAAGATATGGCCTGGATGATTGGACCTCCAGCAAGCATCCCCGGATGGGTCCTTTATTACTATTTTCGAATTTGTTGGCTTATCATATCACCACTGGCACTGCTCTTGATTTTCGTTTCCTTCGTCTATACACTAGCAAGAGGCGACTTAGAATACGAAGCTTGGCTTGGAAATGTATGCATAAATATCACTACCATAGCAATGTACAGTTTCATGAAAACAATTCCAGTAACGCTTACTGTTTTCTAGGGCGAGACAGAATTACTAGCATACCCGTGGTACGGTTTGATGGTGATATATATCCTGCTGATTCTTCCCTGCATACCTATCCCAGTAGTTTGGGTATACCAGCTGATAAGAAGCAAATATTACGGCTTCGAACTTGACAGTATATTAGACGATAAAGACTGGAGCTCCAAAAGTTACTGGAAGTCTTTAGTGTTCTGGAAAGTAAGCGAAACTGCAAAAGCACAGGGAAAGACAAAAAAATGATAAAATGATCTTTTCTGTGGTATCCAGTACCCTTTCTCTGAATTAATTAGTAATTTTTATGTACAGGATTGGTACCTCATGTTTATAAAGTATATTAAAACTATGTACTACTTTGTGTGGTAAAGTTAGTTTTTTAGAAATAAAGATTTTAGAGACACATTTTCGAAGTAAAACTAATTGTTCAATTGCAATGTTGGGATTGAGGTTCCGGTTATATTTTTAATTATAAATTTAGTATTTAGCTAGGAAATATGGAGAGTGAATTAATCCGTTCCCAATCCATAAAATTCATGCTGGTGTTAATGAAGTTCAATTTGAATTACCAGCGCGGAAAATTACAAACTTACTGTCGTGCATTATAGGCTTAGATGTTTTTTTGCACTATTAACGAAGTATCAAGACGAGCTCTGCCTGGGTGGTGGCTGCACCAATTACAACAGGTTGAGCAAAAGCAATTTGGTTAACTGAATTCGGTAAATTAAATGTGCTTCCATTTCAAACTATTGTCAAGACTTTTTATTACATTCTCTTTGTTGAAACGACAAGGATATGTTAGAAAAAATAGTTGCCGTTCGATTGGGATGGAATCGTTAAACTAGGACCATTAAATTTAATACGATTTATTATATGTATCAGGTAAATACAGTTCTTTGTTATTTTTCGAGTATAACCCAAATGTGACAAACAGTACTCTTGAAATATGTTTGTTAGCAAAAACTAAAGCATCACAGGGAATGAGGAATGTAAAACTACAGGTAACAGTTACAAGTATACTGGTGAGATTATGTGCTCAACCCCCAGAAAAGCATAGTCTGTATGTTGATGACAGTGTAATCGAGTATAGAGAATTTACATGAGCAAACGTTTGAATGAACTTGCACTTTATTTATACAGTAGAAAACGCTTAATAAATCCCCAGATAATGAATCCGACTGCATACTCCATTCAATTGCCCTGGGATCGAATTTCATTAAAAAATACCCGTTTAAAAAATCCAAACACCGCTTTATAAATTTGTTTTGTTCATACTAAGTATTCCATTTTCTAATGATTTTTGAGAATAAACTGTCCTAGTGTAATCTCATTCGATCCAAAATGCGATTTGCCAATCTCATCAAATCGAGCGTATTCAAACCGGGCTTATCCCACATGCAGTCTCCTGTTGTGTAGCAATTGTGTGAAAGATATAGAGGGATTTTATTTTAAACAAAAACAAAACAGATGATCATCTTAGAGTGACATTTAAACCCAAACAAACCTCGTTGTTTCAGTTTTTTGCATCACATGATTCATAAATACACTGTACTAAATTATTTGTGTTTCTTTTTGTACTCATTTTCATCTCTCCGGTTGATAAATTCCTCGCTTAATAAATCCAAAATCGTCTGGAACGGAGGTGAATTCAATAAGTGGTTTCTACTGTACAAGTATTACGAAAATATTTAGAATGGTGCCTCGTACTTCGTACTTAATATCTTCTACCCTGATTATTATTACAATTATTTAATTACTCACTAACTACATCGACTCTCGTAATTAATGATTAAATTAATAAAAATACAATACTTCAGATTGAATACATAAGCTTTTAAAAATATTTAATCAAACATAACTTTGACGTGAGAACGATAGTTATTAAAATTCCATATCAACATGTATGTACACATCACACAAAGCGAAACTCTTTTTGGTAAATGTATGCTCTTTCTAATGCTTACGAGCAACAGCAACTGTTTGTGTGTACCTGAACCTGATTCTGTGGCTAAAATATATTTGTTATTTCATGGATGTCATGTTTACGAGAATAAAGCTGGAGATTAGCAAACCAGATGAAAGAATTATGTATACGACTTTACTTAGTTTCTCGTAAAACGTATTCTGAGTAAAAGGGGGATTTTGATCAATAAACAATATGAGAATATTAAACACGAGTCCTCACAAATCTAGAATCAGTCGCAACTGGCATTGTCAACGAGAACACAGCATTTTTTCAGTGCAGTTAGAGACTGCAGCAAATGACTTTGCTGGTTTATTTTTGATATTACCAATGTATATTGTGTATCCTCAAAAGTATGGGTTAAGTCTAGCATAAAACATAACATGAAACAAACAAACTTCTTTCGATTTAAGGTTATTTTAAATGCAAGTGGTCAATTATCATTTGTATTAAATTTAGGATTTGTTGTGATAACTTAATTTAATTACTTCAGATTTCGTTATTTCTTTTAATTGAAACTCTTTTATACTGCCAATATTCAAGTAATAGTGAAACGGTAGTTACACAGGTGAAAATTATATTAGTGAACAATGGCAGGCAAGCCGGAGGAACGACCCCAATGGGATAACAACATTCAATTCCTGTTGACTTGCATTGGATTTGCTGTAGGTTTGGGAAATATCTGGCGATTCCCATACGTTTTACAAAGCAACGGAGGAGGTATGGAAGAATTTTGCTAACACAGAGCCAAAACTTATTTATTTCAATCCGAGTGCTTTTTTGTTACCGAATTTCCTCCAATAAGACTACTGTACATCTGAATTTTATTTTGATATCCGCTTTCGGGAGTCGAGTTTTTTCATGGAATCATTCCTTTGGATACATAGGCAACGAACTGTATATCGGATAATGCTAGGACATAGTGATTTTATTCAAAGTTTTCCTCAGTCTTCATTCAAATAATTGAGTAGTATGCATTTTGGCGTATCGCTGTTATGCCACGTATACTACTCGTACTAGCATACTAAATATAATACTAGCATTTTAGTACGGTTTTATCAATATTTCAAATGTATCAACGCAATTATATATTGTAGGAGCTTTTCTGATCCCGTATTTCATCATGCTGTTTGTCGAAGGCATTCCTTTACTGTATGTAGAATTGACTATAGGACAAATGCTAAGATCTGGAAGTGTCGGCGTGTGGAATCGAGTTTCACAGTTCGCAGGAGGTGAGAGTTAAACAATGACCATTAATTAGAAAACATTATTTCTAATATTTTACGGAAGAATATCTTTTATTCTATCAATAAGACGTATTTTTAAATTAATTACACCAGGCGAAATCAGTGACAAACGAAACCCTACAAAAAAAACTTTTCAAATGTTTAGCTGGTTTGGAATCGACAGAAATTATCGAAATTTAACTAAAAAACTGGGCAGATACGGGTTATGGCTTCAGGTCTCGGCGAATATTTGTAATAAAAATAAAAATGGGAGATTTGATCAGAATACGTTATCAAGGTTTTGGGCGGTAAGAGAGAGAGAGAGAGAGAGAGAGAGAGAGAGAGGATTGGATTTGCAGAGTAGGATTTCGTATTAGAATAAACGTCAAAAAAATTTGTTTTGAACTTTCTCGTTAAAAGCTGGTATGAAATATTTATATATCAACAAGAATGAATTGATTTGCACGAGGATTTCCTATCAAAGTAATGAATATATATATATATACGAGGAAAAGATAGGATTTCAACTTTGTCATCAAAAATTCTTTACCCGGAATATAAATTATCAGGGACATTATTTATTTATTCGATTTTATCACTACAGGTATTGGTATATGTAGCATGTTTGTTTCCTTTTTCGTCGGTGTATACTACAACACAATCATTGCATGGACGTTGTGGTATATTTTTAACTCGTTTCAGGTTAGTTTTTCTTTTCTATTCACATTTTTTTACTGTGCGGTTGGGGAGATCGGAACAAAATGTTATACTTTTTATTGATAAATTCCAACTCAATTTATTTCAAAATTATTCGTTGATTCAGTCGAATCGTTATAGCTGACTTGTCCAGTGTAACCAGAACGAAACAGACATTCGGTTACTGCGGAAATATCCGGTTGTATTTGGAATCGTCTGTTCGCTGAAGCGAACGTTTACAATCCTCTGTATTTTCTTCCACGCACCAGAACGTGAACAATGCGATAAACGACCAAAATACCTACAAGAATTAAATATTTTGTGACATTTTAAATAATTTACCAGTTTCATTATGCTCCTTAAGCTCTTTTACTTTACTCCAGTAAATCGCAGTGTAGAATTATATTCGAATATGTTTACTGAAACAAAAGACTTTACACCGCTTTTATACCTAACTAATGCTGTAACTCGTCATAAAACATTGAAATGCATAACTTTGACTATTTTTAGGAGCCTTTGCCATGGAAAAATTGTCCTCCGAACGCAAATTTAACAGGATATGTTCACGAATGCGATCAGAGCTCTCCTTCGCAATATTTCTGGTACAGGGAAACGCTAGATATCACGCCAGCCATAGACATAAGCGGAGGAATAAAAGTCAATCTTCTTGCTTGTATTCTACTTGCGTGGCTCATAGTTCTCGTTTCCATCAGCAAGGGTATTGCATCATCCGGAAAGGTAACGCACAGTACACATGCATACACACACAACTATTTTTTCCTTAACGATCTGATAGTCTCAAAATAGTAGAAACACAGAAATTAAGATTCAGTGATATTTTTTGTACAGGTTGTATATTTCACAGCAACCTTTCCGTATTTCGTCTTGATAATATTTCTCGGACAAGGACTTTCATTGGAGGGTTCCGATGTCGGACTACGATATCTCTTTAGTGCCGATGTAAGTTCATCCTAAATCAAATGATTTGGTAGCGGTTTAACTAGATGTTAGTTGCCAAAACAGTGCATGTAAAAAATGGGTCCTGGCTCCCTACGGTCCGGAAGAGATTCGGCTCGGTATTGGTGAACTATTTGTTTACTACTCAAATGTTATTGCTGTCCTCGACAAATCCTTTGCCACACCTCTCGTAAATTCGCGATTGCTCATTGATTCGGTAATTAGCCAACCATTTGTTCACTATGCAAATTTTACTCCTGTTCTCGATAAATCTTTTTCCACACCTCTTTCACAAATAATTGAATGAATATTTGTGAAATATTTGAATAAATAGGCATCGCAATGTTATCGCAAGGATAGAGTGTGATTCAAGTAAATTCTATTTTTGTGCAGTTCAGTAAACTCTCGGATCCGAACATCTGGCTAGCCGCCTCGACCCAAATTTTCTTTTCACTGAGCATTGCCTTTGGCGGAATGATCGCCTTCGCCAGCTACAACAAAAAAGATAATAATTGTGAAAGAGACACGCTTATCGTTGCCTTCGCCAATTCTTTTACAAGTATTCTCGCAAGTACGGTGGTCTTTTCTGTTCTTGGATTCAAAGCTACAGTCGAATATAAAGAGTGTATGAATAAGTAAGTATGTCCGAAATTATACCAGGCTGTTTGGAGGCGTTTCTCTCACACCCATACTCTGACCTTGGTTATACAAACAAGACAACTACACCTAATTCAACGTTATCAATTATTAATATAATATTTACACAATCCCTACAGGAACATTGAGAATATATTAGACTATGAGGATCTGCCGCAGAACTCCATCACAATTGAAAATTATAACGATTATATCGCCAGTAACCCAGTCGTTGCCACGGACGTAAATCTAACAACATGTGTTGTTGAAGAATTCCTGGACACGGTAGATTGCATTATACAGTAAATCGACAGTACATCATTTTTACATGGTTCGATTTTGAAAATTGACCTTTGATCAATATTTGATCCAAAGAGCGCCTCTGGTGCCGGATTAGCCTTCATCGTAATAGCTGATGCTATCGTCAGCATGCCGGGATCTCAATTTTGGTCGGTTTTATGGTTTTTGATGCTGATGACACTCGGACTCGATTCCATGTTCGGCACTGTGGAAGGTCTGATCACCCCGCTCTACGAACTAGGATTATCAAAAAGGATGAAGCAATTTTATCTTATACGTGAGTACATTGTCAAAGATAATAGCATCGGAAAAACATGACGCTCAACTGAGATTTACTTTTTTTTGTGTCGTGCAGTTATCGTCATTTGTACGTCGGCTGCGATCTCACTAACGTTCGTGCAGGGCTCTGGCAACTATTGGTTAGATGTTTTTGACACTTACGCGGGTAGTCTGCCGCTGTTGATCATTGCTTTTTTCGAACTGGCGGTAGTCGGTTGGGTTTACAACTATCGAAGGTATTACGTTATTGCTGAATTTTTATTTTTGGTATACTTAAGGTGCTATACTGCCTACTTGCTCGAGTCTTCCGCTTTCCTAAAAGTTGTCAAAATTCAGTTCTAGGAGTACAGTAATCATCACAGAAATAATGTTAAGAAAGAAATGTTGTGCTGAAATATTTATCACAATGTCGCGAGATACCCATATATCTATAGTAAATAAACTTGTATACGGCATATGGACAATGTAAACCGAATCCTCACTGCAGCACTCTAAGTTAATTTCGGAGCAACTTAACGTATATTATTGTTTGAAATTTCCAAGGTTGATGCAACATCACCAAGTTATATTGCGAATAGTGTTACGGAATTAGATTAGATTTAAAAATTATTTGTATCATCAGGTACAGCCAAGATGTCGATGACATGTTAGGACCAAGAACGAACTGGTTCACAAAGGGCCTGTACTATTACTGGTGGATTACAATTCCCGCAATTAGTCCTATAGCGCTCTTTGCAGTCTTCGTATTCTATCTCATTGATAAATTCTCGAGTGAAAATGAATACTCTGCTTGGATAGAAGACACGGTAAGTGAAGAGTGCCTCCATCGAAGTTTCACTGTTCTGTAGATTATTTTTACCATCATATTTACTACACAGGGCTCAGCGGAGGACAAACCATATCCTCCAGTGGCGGTAGCTGTCAGCACTATCGTGGCATGTTTTTGCACTCTCTGGATACCAATAGTAGCCATTTATCGATTAAGCAGAAAATACTGGTGTGAACCTGACCATCCGAGAAACCCAGAGGCTACCCAAGCCTATGCTGTCAGTGAAAATGTCAAGCATCATCACAAGTACTCATTCGAGGTTCCCTCTGCCCTTCCGGGCAATTCCACCGTGTCAGCATCTAACGATCGCACAGAGAGAGAAAAAGGCAGCGCAGCGTATCAAAATATTGGATTCGAGCCGACAAATTACTTTGATGCAGATCGGCTTAGCAATGCTAGTAGCCAAACTAAGATGTGAATTCATATAATTCCTATATTTTTGTTGCATGAGATGTAGATATCATGAATAGTATGAAAAGTAGAACAAATATTATGCATCATATTCGAGAAGTATCCTATAAATGTTGCCTAACGATTATTGTTAATATGATATCATAATTACCATTGTTTTGGAATAAATGATGGAGTTCGATTGAATGTGAGTGATAAAATTGCAAACAACACGACTGGCAGTGAGTTAAGATGCCTGTTAGAGCAGAGTTTACGAACAACTCGATTCTACATGGGAATAGTAGTGTCTCCGTAGGTAATTTCTCGCTTTACACAGTAAACAAGAAGTCGGGATCGGGACTCGAGGAGTTTTTTGGATTCATTCACCATTTACCAGAATTACCAAACACTCTCAGCGGTAAAATCATAACAGGATTTACCGTTTACGATGCTGTCATGATATTCATTATACTGTTGGTTGTCGCCTTCCTCAAAGATAAGAAAATTAGAGAAGAGGTAAATAAATATACATGCTCCGTATGACTGATATAATTCAGCGATAATACGAAACGGCGTCATGTGCAACAGATTCTTTTTCAGAAAGTATCCAGTGAATTACCATATACTTAATCATCATATCAACAAAAGCTACAGTTCCACTTATAGTCCAGCTTAAAACACGAATTGGATGCCAGATAGCATTTACATAAAGCTCAATATAATCTGAAGTCTAGTATATATTCAGTATTGAAGGACCAAAGTATAAAATCTGATTTATATATATATATATAGCAGTATAGTATAAAACGCATTCCTTTTGAGTAATACCCGAGCGTCTCATAAATTGTTTCATCTCAGAGAAAGCCAATTTTTATACCGACGAGGCCGCCAAGAGGATTCCGGAAATATGCATTACTTCTGGAGACAGGACAAAGCCCTGCAGGAGGAACAACTTCCAGCGTGTTCATCAGAATGTGTGGTAAACTTACGAAGAGTCCAGCATTTTCTTTAACCTGGCCAAACGAGATTAGATCGCGACAACTGTTCTGGAGCCAGAATAAAGACATGTTCATAATCTCCGTGCCTCACTACTTGGGATATATCACTGCAATTGAAGTGATGACCGATAAAACTGGTGACAGTCCACCGTGGTAAATTGCAATTTTAATTCCGGTAGTTTATTCAAAGAAATGTTTTTTCCTACGCAAAATGTAAGGCCCTAGGCTGTATGGCCAGGGGTATCCCCATCTTATGTGCATGCAGACCTGTATTGTGTATTTATGTACAGTAGAGCAGTAAACAGAATAGTACATCGCAGTAGTCATTTTGTACGTGTTTATTTCAACCGAGAACCATTCTGACACTAGGTTCCTGCGCAGTATCCGTGTCATGTGCCTGGACAACAGAAAATGCTGGAAAAGCAAAGTAAACGCATGGCTGCGTGGTGATCGGAAGCCTTTTTCATTCAAATCTCATCTCATTGGTGCTCTAAGTACCAGGGAATACATGAAGAAAGTGTTTCTGCAGAACCATTCCTGGACCATGATGTGGTACAGGTATGGTTACTAATCTGTTGTTTCACGCCACCTAGCGTTGCTTTGAGTTATCGCAGCTTAATTTTAATATCACAGGACACTGAGCTCAACTTTCACGAGTTGCCATAGATCTGTTATATTGTGGTTGTCTTTTGCGGTTGCCTTATTTGGTGCGCATTATCTACTTTATACTTGGCCCTACGATCCGGACGCAACAATCGACCAGAAGACTGGACTAGAAATTCCTATACAATATATCGTTCGAGGAGATAATGCGGTCTCAAGCGGAGTTCTAGCAGCAGGCGTCGGCGTTGTAATAGGAGCTTTGTTTCGTCTGCTCATTCGAAATTGTTCTGGCTCCACGAAATGGGCAAGAATTGACGACAAAGATGATTTTGGACACGTGATGGGCCCCGATGATCTGGTATTCGCCCACGGTGCTGTAGTAGTCGCCAGTCGACCATTATACACTGGTCCAAAGTTCCCGCCCTTTCCTCCATGTGTGGACGATAGTGTTTTGAAAGTGCTCGATACCCTGACAGAAAACCAACTGGAAGCGGTCAAACACATGGCTGATTGTAACAAGGAAGTTTGTGGAATGAAGGTTTTAATGGATACGAGAACTTGTTGTGAAGTAACTGGTAACTAATTAAACAAAGCCTAAACTCTACACGTATGACTGCCATATTGTGCATTAATTTCAGAGGGAATCAGTGCGGAAACTCAAGATGCCTCAGAAGTCGCAATGAATTCGAAAACAAAAATCCTGGAAGTCAATGAAGAGGAGGGAGAGGAGGAAACGAGATTCAAAGCAAACGAAAGGGGTTACAAAACGGAGATAGCAACAACCATGAATGAATTATGGCCTGGTGCCATCCAGGGGAAAAGGAATTCTGATTCTTCGGTGTTAGTCAGTTCTAGTGAAGGTGAGACCTCATGGATAATGATTACGCATCAATATTTGAAGGTATTGTCAATGTATTGTAATGGTTTCAATTACGCAGTGGTTGTTGTTAATGCAACAAGGTCATCCCATACGTGATGATAATCAAAGTTATATTATTAAACTCATTTTCCAGAAGATAAATACTTCGATAAGTGGAGAAATAGGGCTGGATTGACACCACGATCTGGTTCTCAACTTCGCAGTCAACAGAAACCAAACAATCGTAAACAAAATCGACGCGTAAGATTTCATTCTAAAACTAATATGGTTCCAAGTGTTTCAGCAAGAGTATCGGAAAGTGTTATTGAGGTAAGATTTCTAATTTTTGCAGTTCTGAGGTCAAAGGTGTTCATTTACTTTATACTTTATCTTCTTCTTTATTATTTGGGATTGCAAGGAGACTGTTTCAGAAGCCGAAGAACCAAAACCAAGAATCTTGCCAGACAATTACGATTCATTGTCAGAGCCAGAATCGGACGAAGAAATCGTGACAAAATCTGTCCGAACGGATTCCGAACTCGACTTGCGAAGGCGCAATCAAGAAGTCTACGATAGCGCCCCATGGTGGGATGATAGACACAGGATTTACGTGTTGGCACCAGAGGTTGGAAACGATCATCACAGTATTGTGAACAAGCGATACGATCGTACTGCAGAGCTGGAAACGCCCTGCTGCAGAATACGATCCGAGGCCACGTTTGGAGAGGGCGCCATATTACAGTATCTGGCAGACGAAGACGCATCGTCGCCAGGTGGCATAGTGGAGCAAAGTCAAATTATATCAACCGCATTATGCACGGTAGCCATGATGATAGCACTTTCAGCGTCATCCTACGTTATTTACGAGCGACTGCCTTTACCAAATGCGCATGCTCTGTACTATCTCTACGCAGTTATTCTTTGCCTGTTATTTCATTTTTTCGTTTTCTGCTCTTCGGACGCTCTAGCATGTGCTCTTTTCGCGACGTGGATGAGGAGGAGGCGCATCGCCAATGCCCGGGGAAGGGGTGGTAAAGGGGATGATGAAATTGGAGAAGGATTTGAAGAACAGGAAGAGGAAATTAACTAGTATTACTATCACTTCTTTACACTGTACAAGGAAATTTTGTAACACCTGAAATATAGGGGAGTTTCTTCCCGTAAACTTTTCACCTCTATTTATATCATGTACTACTAAATTTGAGGCAATAAGTAAAGAATATTTATGGACGCAGGTGAAACTCGAAGTCAAGAAGTGATTTCAAGTACTGCAACAACAATGATTCGTGAAATCTATAAAGCGCTATGAACGTTTGTGTTTGCTTTCGTGGTAATCTGTTTGCGATCTATCGATTGGACCATATTTTTTACTAATTCGGGGAACGAATCGCAACCCATAAACCTACCCAAGAGACAGACAGTGGGTTTTTAAAACGAACACCAATGCTCCATCTCGGGAAAGCCAAATAACTAAAGAAAAGCGGCAATGATAAATATTGAAACTATGAATTTAGCTTTTATATCCTCCAATATCGAACACAGTGAAGTCCACAAAGCCGTGACAATAAATACGATACCGCTTAGAATAAACGACACTTTAAAGAGTCGGCATTGCCAAATTGGCCGACGAGCTAGATATGCTGTGACCGCATTTGAAGGAGTTGTAACCATCGTGACGATTGTGAATGGGAGTTATGAATACGTCGTTCATTCCCTGAAAATGATCCTTAAAATATTAAGCGAGGTCCTATATGAAACGCCTCATTGAACCACAGCATACTGTACGGAAGCCTGAATAGTCTTTAAAATAAAAACGATGGTGGATTAATTCGACGGTTCTAGTTTGAAAGGAAGTTGAAATGAAAACAAATCATTACATTGTATGAAGTAAGGCGTAACAGTTCTTAAAGGATATATCATGCGCTATCGCACATTTGCTTTCTACCGGCGGTAAATTACCGATAAATGCAAGTCGTCGAGTATACATTATTCATTAACTGTTTTGTGGCGAATGATCTCAGATACGATAGTTTGTTGGCAAATAAAAATACCTCCCATGCTAAGATAACATTTACGTTCAAAGCATCTTTAGACGCTGCATAGCGTTACAGGACTTGAACAGAGTTGTGTGAAGTGTTGGTAAATGGTAACCAACACTTCTCAAAGAATTCAGGTCGCTTTAGCGTAACACATCCCAAACTACTCTGACCTTTAGTTTAAGTTCATTGCATTGTTTTTCCGGTATAATGGAAGTTCATTTGCCTTGCGGTCATGTTTCAACGAAGCGTTCCTCCAAACCGATATAAAACAGAGATTAAGATACCGTTAAATATCGTTTCGTTTTTAAATCGACTAATTAACGACATTAAAATGATGTAATTAACAATAATTCCACAATTAACCTTTTTAATGTCCCTTGGTTCATAACCTTTAACAAAATGATGTAATGAACATCACTTCCTTAAGCATCGTTTTGGTGTACTTACCAACGTAAATAGAGTTTGTTCCGGCAACAAGTTTGCTTAAGGATCCAATGTTTACTACATAGGTTAAAGGTTGAAACGAATTTAGAGAATTCCCGGATTGTAATTACCACATTTTTGGGCCTGAACCGACGAGACTACAGAAGAAATCAAATCCTAGTAGGACAAAGTTAATCGTTGACTTGCGCAAGAAAGCAAAGTCACAGAATGTAGCGATATGTTTATATTATTATATTCTGTAAGCAAGTTCAAAATTATCACTTTCATTTTCATCAACAGCAATTGAAAACGTCGGCATCACTTTGCATGTGTTTGATGTGTTGCCAAAATCTGTTTGCCATGCCGAAAAGATCAATTTAATTGTTGCTATCGCGAAGGAAATTGCAGTGAGCTAAACCTTACGTGATTTCGTTTCCACGTAAAAGTTGAAAACGCAATGCTAAAACACTTCGAGAATGTTCGGACATCAATACGTGAATTGGATGCACATTCTCCATGTCTTTCTAATAGTTAATTACGATGTGAGGCAATGGATTATTGTCAAAACCTATTGGAATATAGAAATCTTGACTGAGTTTTTTTTTTTGCTTTGAGCGACCAGAAAACCCACTGGCACGCATTGTATACAAACGCAGTTTAATAACATAGATATAGAATGCTAACGAGAAAGAGATGACTGAATTGAAGAACTGAAATAAAATTACAGCAATTTCAGCCTATTTTGGGCATTTAAAAAGAAGCTTGACCATCTCCTTCTAGTCGTCATACTGTCAACACATACAATTATCCTTAGGCAGAGTTTTAGGTTCGGTATATCGATATTTCAGTGAAGCGTGTGAGTTTTTTTACGGAGAATACAACTGCAGGGAACACGGTTCGCACATGACACTTTACAAACGAACGAAAAGCTGTCAATCTACCCCTGATGGAATCTTTCTGTGAAAAAACAGTAAATTTATAATTCATGAGTTTTTGATCAAAAAACGCCACAAAAAAGATTCGGGAAACTATCAAAAGCACTGAAAGAAAAGTACTTGCCTTCGACAGCTATACGGAATTTCGAAGGCAACTTCGCTTCCGTGTTACGTTATGTATTTAGTTCTTTGGAAATGCCCGTTGTACGATAAGCAAATGCATTATTAACCGAGATCATTCAGACGAAAGACATGTGGCATGGTGTGGTCTTGCTGATAAAGAATTCTATAACGCTGAAAAGTGAATTGACACTGTACGTCAGCCTACTTCAGCAATGGATTGACAGGAATGATTACATAACATTTGACCTTTTATCAGATGGGTACTGCAACAAGTTAAAATGGGAATTGCGGTGTTACACAGTTAATTCGCTGTGACCACCAACCGTCAATGTCATTCATAATTCCTGGCAACTGTTACTCATTCGTTAGAACGACGTCTCGGTTATTTATACACTGGCTATTTTTGAATTACGCACTATTAGTTATACAGTAATCCCTCACCTATCGCGATTAGAGCGTTCCAGAGTCTCCCACGATAAGTGAAACTCCGCGAAGTAGAAACCACAGGGGGGGTTAATTATTTGAATATATTTAAACGTATCTTGAACCATTGCAAATCATTTACACACTCTTATTTACCTTATGGGGGGGGGCCACAATCATTTGACCGGTTATATAATTTGCTTTAACTTTTAGCGCCTAAACATACTAGTAGTACTGTACGGCACGGCATTATCAAGAAATAAAATGCATACAATACAATATTATATAAAATCTGCGATGTTGTGAATCAGCGATAAGTGAACCGCGATATAGCGAGGGACGACTGTATCTATATGGAAATAAATCTTGAGTGCACAGAATAATTATTAGTCCAGATAGTCTCGCCATTAATATGGTATGTCAATACGGAAAATGTTCATTTGCACTTGATGTATCAGCAGATATTCTACTACGAGCCTACCAGCGCTCCTTTGAGAATACGAAAACAGCATATTTTTGGCTTCTCACCATTCATTCAAATGTACTTAAGACTGATTATGGAATTTATCTTGGGAATTCGTACCCACGGTGTGCTATTAACGGGTTGCCAAAATATTCGCGGAATACCAATAATTATATTTAGAAATAACCACATTATATACATTAGGGTGAACATGTACTCGGTTGAAAAATCAAAATTTCACCATGCAATAATATAATTAACATAAAATGGAATGGAATAAAACTGAGTCTCCCATAATTTGGTACCACACTAGTTATTCATTCTTAAATTCGCATACCGTCATTCCACGACCTGTGGATCAGGATTGTCAAATTTAATCAGGCAATAACCTGTATAGATTATCGTTAATCGCTAGTAATCGGATGAGCTTGATAAGAGAGTACAGATAGCTCGCCAAAGAGAAAGTCACGACCCGCCAATCATTAATTTTAACATACTCTCTTAACTCCCCGTTATAACTTGACGTGATTCAACTGTAACTACTGCAAACCTATCGGGAAACGTACGTTTAAAATTATCCTGTTAAGAAACTCAAGGTAATAACAATGCACCATCTAATCAGAATAAAATTCAACAAGCAAAACTTTAAATGCGAGCAAAAAAAATGACTTCTCCTGTACTGTGCGACATATTTTCCATTTTCACAAAACCTTATGCATCTTCAAAGCCAGACTGATAGGATTAAATTGCTGAAATAAGCAGATATCACAGATAAAACCAAATCATCAAATTACTGTCAACTTTGATTCTTTATTATGAATTATATGGCTGTTCAAAAAGTCTCATTAGCTGTACACGAAGGTATGTTCCCACTTTGTTGCGATACGCAGCATTGCATGATGAATTTTGTTATTTACGAGCGGAGATTCATATGAAAAACGTTATTAGAATAAACCGACATCATCTTTAACCCTAGAATGCGCTCAGGCATCTGCTACAGGGCTTACATATCGGAAATGCTTCGGTCAATTATTGAATAGGTGAAAAGAATTCAAATGATGCCGCAAGGTAAATTTTATTATTCAATGCCACTGACCATCTATCTGCATGTGAAAGGTCCGACGACGCCAGTTGCAGAGAAAGTGATGTTATGAAGAATTCAATAACAAATAGGATAAGAAAGTGAACAACCAGCCGATAAGTGATCTTTGACGTACGCAAGTTTGCTCCACTCCTAATAACGCGATTTGACATAGATTAAAACAAAGGAACCTCCTGTTTTCATATTCTTATTTTCTTTCCTTTTTTTGCACCTGGTAAAGATTATTTGTGATTAGAAGCTTTCGAATTAATCAGTAAATCTGTTAACGCGATTCAGAAAAATAAAATAAACGAATACAACACGCCTAATTATGTCATTAATTAATTTATACTGATTTTAAAGCCAGCTTGCTTTTCGCCGGTTAAATAGTCCAAGGACAAAGGTCATTAGGTTACGGTAGAAGGGTTGCTCCGTATGTTGTCAGTTTTAACTCCGCAGTTTATATTTATGCTGTCATGCTTTCCCGAATCTATGAAAGGTTATAAAAATATTTGGCTTACTTTTTTCCGGTAAAGAGAGATTAGGTTACTGTTAAAATCACTTACAACCACAGCATTATTCTACGCCACAGTTACTACGGAGTAAACAACGGTTAATATTGACTATACTGATATCAGCTTACCACGCCAAGCGTGGTTAAGCAGTTTAGCTAGTGAAACATAGCAATGGGTATAAAAACAAGATGGGAGACTGTGGTTCCAGTTCAATACATATTAGCAGGCACTCCGCAAATATATCTCCAGCATGGTTCCAATAACAAACGATAAGGAAGAGCATAAAAGAATTTGTTTAAGCCCGTGGTTAAATGTAATAGCGTTTATAACCACTTAAGCTCTTGACTGTATACACGGGCGCACAATAACGCGCTGGCATACGACAACAAACTGTTCAGCGAAAACAGAAGTCAGTGATTGAGTTCTAAAGAATAGTTACAATATATATCGCTATTCTACTGTATACTCAAGTCTGAAATAGATGCTGCATAAAAATATGAAATAATTACCTTATTACGTTTCACGTTCTTCCAATATGCATGATGAATATTCCAAAAGAATGCATGAGATCATACTAAGTCACAGTATAGTCACAGTATAGTCACAGTATAGTCACAGTATACACACCTGACACGACAGCATCACTTCATTAAAACACTACAGTACAGACTTCTATGAACGCAAATGCTGACTGTACAGCAGAACACAGGTGACAGAATTCATTATACTGTTCGCGCTTGGCCATTTATCGAGAACGCATTTTTCAAAATAATGATTGTACATACAACTTTTAATCATCCATTTCGGGGCAGACAGCCGTATATGATTATTAGTAATCAGGGAATGTGAAGAGGATAAGGGACGAAGGGAATAAATCTATTGATAAACTAGATATAGTTTTTAATAATAAAATGGAGGTATCTGCGGCAACTGAAATTTAGCAGCCTGGAAAGCAAAACCGCAGCACCAGTGGAAGCGATGTTTGCAGTTCCGGTAGCAAATTCTTTTGTATTAGGGTATAATTATTAATTGACATATTAATGACATCGCATCTCCTACAAACTTGTAAATCATACCGAACAACCTTCTTTGCTTATGCTATTCCTACTAACATAATCTTTAGCTGTTTATATACAGCCTTTACAAACAAATACAATTTACGATTCCGCTTACACATCAGCGAGTTAACATTGTAAGGATACTCTACTTAGGTCCTTGATCTCGGCAATGAATCAAAGAATGCTAAATACAGTCTCCTGTACATGTCGTAACATCTTTCACATGTCACTTAGCGCTGTTCCGATCTCTATCTTTCCCGAAATGTTTATTTATTTGGCAATATTTAACTGCAATTAGTTTAGCAATAAATTGGCTTTTCATATTAAAATACGTAAAATAAGTTCAAGATGAAGCAATTAATAATACAAATGAGAACTCGTCACTGACGCATAAAGAAGCGATATTGGGCGCAGTAAGAATATTCAACCACATGAATAATGCTGAAAACCACCACCACCACGAACTTCCATTATTTCACCGGGCGTTTCAGTATTTCAAGCATAGGGGTATGATGGAGCGAGGTACGTAAAATCGTGTTAATGGTTTGTTTGCTTGCGCAAGGAACAAAGCATGAAATGTGATTAGTTGTCTGCTAATTAAGTAAAAAAATAAGTGCGTTGTTCGTGAATTCAACACTGCAATTCATTGTGCAATCGAGAGAAAAGGGTAAATTAAGAGGATTATTCGACTGGGAAGGGATTTGAAGCTGAAAATATGTACCAAGATTTGTTTTGTAGGTGAATTGTATTTTTTTAAATATAGATAGCACTAACGGTTTTCGTAGCTACCTTGAAGATCAATCGGATACCATGCTTGTTGATTGTTAATCTGAACCAGCATACTCGATCAGCGGCCGTCTAGTTGACGCCAGAGTTAAACGCAGATAAAAAAAATAGGGCCAGCCAACTCGTATATTTTGTTCGTAACGACTACTCATGCTGTGTGACCATAGGAAATTATAAATTAAGGAATGAACCCGTTAAAGCGAGATAAACATATCTATTGTTTACTTGATCTTTGACCAATTCAGTACAATAGTCGATGTAATATTCTATTTGATGTAGATTGCGGAGCACCGCTTCTCATAAATACCAATTTACTACTAACCATTACATGAGTATGAAAATACGTCCCCGCCTGCCTATGTCAATACGTTCATCCTTGAGGATAAAATCTACTACAATACGTTATGGTATCTCCTCTATATTTGATCGTAACAATAGAAAGGTGACATATCGGTTGATGATGACTCTAGCATTTTCGATAGGACTTTAAAAGCCAACAAATGCTTGAATAAACTTGTTTTGGTTTTGAGATTTATTACTTTGTAACTCAAACCATACTCAACCTCACACCATTCACAAGGACTATTAGTCTCTGTCCGAGACTATTCATTCTAAACAAAAGCTGTCCAAATTCGATACAGGGTCGCAAATTATTCGTGAATTACTCAACCTTTTTATTGTGTAATTGGCAACCCAAATGAATTACATACTTTGTTTCATTTTCGCTATTCCATAGAACTCAAAGTAATGAGAACCATATTTACGGAGCAATTGGGTGTGTTTTTGTTCAGGTTAACCGCGAGCTGCTATATCGGATGAAATTACATTTCAGTAGCATGCCAAGTACATTGACGTCATTTTAATAAATCTTCAATCTCCGTTGTGTTTGCCAAGTGAATAAATGAATATTGTCCCTCAACTTCAACATCTTTTGACGGCAATATGATATTTGCTTTAAGACGAAGACAGTGGCGAATAGTTTCTGCGCGATTGCTGTTTGTTTAATTTCTATGAGGGCTCTCAACGAAACCAAACTAATATATACATATTAAAATATGGCACCTTTTGATAAAACTGACCGCATCCTGACACATAATACTATTCCTAACACTAATCTAATTACGCGCCATATCCCGCGGGAGATGCGGAAATCAGACAAGTTTACACAGGTGGCAGGGCACGGCTTGCTGAAGTTGATTCACCGATTTAACAGTATTTTACCATTTTAGACTTCTTTAGTGACAGTAGCAGAAACGCACTGGATTCTGGGTAGATGGCAGCGGTGTAATAGTAGGATATTATCATTAAATAATGCTTTGTATTCTGTGCCAATGCTGGAGTCCTAATGGGGAAAGAAAACTATTGATAATCCGTTTGTTGTTAACAAGTGTGTCGCAATTGGTTGCGGCGTAAGGGTGTGGTGATATGGTACCTCACTGCCTCACGTTTTATTTGATATGATATTTTGATTTGAAACAGATAAAAATCACACGAACTTCTGCAAAATTTGATAATTTATTTGGTCAAAAGCACCATTGCTTATGATAAAACGGGCGAGCATACACTGAAAAGTCACAGTGCATATAAGTTATAAGGAGTATATGGAAAAAAGGTTGGTATGCCAGTCACCAAAACATGATGTTAACGTCAGCCTAAAGTTACCATTTTATTTTCAGTATTTCCGGGAACAGAAAGTATCGCTACAGTATTCCTATGAACGCACGATATTTTGTGGTGAAAAAAGCCGCGTGAGGCCGCGGGCACATATATGCAATACATATAACAGAAACATTTTAACAAAACAAACTTGAAGTAAAAGATATGATCATAAATAAATACAAAAAACTGACAAAACACTGGAAATCAGGAAATTGGCTTAGAAAATTCGGTAGGAATATCGCTAATGTGATTAAAGTACTGCAAATACAATTATATAGAAATTATTTTAGGTTTATTTAAAATTCTGAATAAATTCGCAACATCAAACTTGATAACAGCTCTACACCTTGAACTGGCTATATATACCAAATGCTTTAAAGAAGTGAAGCACTAGAACGTGCTATCCCTACTTGAATGTTAAAATGGACTGCGATATTCTTAAACGAAGCTGAGACAACTCCATATGGTCTGACGATTTCAACCTCTTTCACTATTTTATATACAACAGATTTTAAATACACTATATACGATGAGTGTATAATCGTATTTACCGCAGAGCTTAGCTTGGTTACGTGGGTAAGCAATAACAAACTAGTCACGGAACATTGACAAATGGGTAGAGACAAATGGGTCTTTCTCCAAAATAGATAATTCGAAAGAACGAAACACATAAAAAGATGCAACTGAAATCAAAATTTATAGAAAATTCGAGGATATTAATTTTCGGATAGGAAAATTCCCTTGCATAAGTTTCACTTAGAACAGAGTGATATGAAACAATTCTCCTGAATAGCAAAGAAAAAATAATGTACTATAGGATATAGTTAAAATGAAGATAACATACAAAATGCATCTGTGAAACCCTGAAACCTCTGGGTTAAAATTATTTTTTTGAAGGCACTGCGGTACTTCTTGGCATATACTGACCGTAAAACCAGGACTACAGGTAACATGTATGAGGTATGCATTCGTACAGTGGCTAGTTATGCATTTGCTATATACAGATACACCAATGTAGGACATGTGAAATAAACAAATATACAAAATACAACTAAACTAAAACCATAATTAAACTATTTACTACTTTTTCATAAGTCTCATTCCACTGTGCTGAGATGTTCTGGAAATTAGTAGAAAATGATTGCATGTATTGTCTGAATGCATATTCATGTCTGACCGTATAGTTGACCTTGGCAGTGGAACTCTTTATATCAGTTTACCACAATAAATGGTGCGATTATGGGGTATATATTCAACTTTCAACTGGTGAATTCTTTTCCCAATTAAAATTGACATTGAACCGCTTATAAAAAGCTTCATTGAACGGTCTGAAGTAGTCATATAAAATTAACTTTATCTTAGCAGACACAACAGGATGAACCCTACCTTTACCTTCCCCCAAGCAGTGAGGTACACCACTAGCCTCTCGTTTTTTGAGACAAGGGAAGCCTTTGGTAGAGTTGAAGAAAAAGTGTTCTTCCGTTATGATTTGCCTCAGACCAAGAAAATCTTGTAATTTCTTGATCTCTGCTGCAGGATTTGTAATCTGGAAAGATGGAAGGTATAAAATTTTACATTTTGTTACATGAATGTGTTTCAAATGGAATTAGTTGATTAACAGATTCTCTACACACTTAATGGCCATGGAAATTTGTTATCAGTTACTAGCTATGCTATTCGTATGCAAATGTATTTCACTCTCAGTTTTCAGCTATGTTGGATTGATATCGGTGGTGTGGGTATCCTGAAAAGTCGGGCCCATTTTTGTAAGTAATTGAACTGGACAACGAATCAACATTATTCTTGCGATAAAGATAAAAATTCACGAAATACAGAAAAATAATTATATTCGTTCACTCACCATATTTTCACCGTTGATGAAACAGAATTGACTCGAAGGAAAATAGTCCAGCCAGTTTCGAAGGTGTTTAATGTAAATTCCTGTCCTCACTAACGATCTGGAACTATTCACTTCTGTGCTATCGGAATCCAAGAGAACAAAATCTTCGAACGATTTCCGTCTCCTTCGCTGTAATAATGTAATTGTATCATACGGTTTTAACTTCGGTTAGTTTTGTTAGGTGTCGTGTTCAAGGAATTTTGATTGTGCCATATTAACCGTAAATATTCCCATGAAAGTGAATGGCGTAGTACAAATAGATGTAATAGCACAGCACTGTCAATTTGCGCATCGATTACACCCCTTAACCACCAGGTATCTTGCCTAATTTCTCATGAGGTATTATCCGAAATTATACCTTAGTTGACGACTGTGTGTAGTCTGATATAGCGCGTACAACCGGGTCTTTCACAACTACTATAAGTTTCACGGACGAGTTCATTTCAAAAACTCGTTTCGGGGCTTCTTGCGTAATGAGGTAACTCGGTGTCTTTTCGATAGTGATCTGTCCGTCGATTGATGCAGGCATCATGCTTCTGAAATATTAAGCATGTCTATTTCCATCTCATTGTAATAAATAAAAGATGTGCTGAATATATTTCTACTGAACCAATGAGCCACGAAAAGTAGAAGCAATCCTTACTTCACGCTTGGGCTACAGTACTGCACTCGAATACATGATACCGCACGGTTTATACAGCAAAGATAGTTTTGAAGGCCGGTAAACGACATCATGGCATATTTACTCATGCATTAGTTATGCGAGTTTACTGAATGTTCAAAATGAACACCATGAAATAGTGGAAAATCAGTTCCTAAACAACGTATTTCCTAAGACAAATTATTACTGGACTCCACTGCAACGGAATTTCGAATTTCACTTTTTCACACTTTTCAATGCGTTTCAATAACACAATTCAAATTCACAAGTTCTGAATTCTAATAACACATGAGGTGAGTACCCAGAATCCGTATTAACAATGTATAATCATCAATGCATATGGTAATACCTGTACCACTCCAGGCCAAGAGAATAATTCTTGTCGAAAAAGTGAACTTCGTGGCCCGCAGCACGAACGTTTGGATGAACTCGAATGAATTCCAACAGCGCTCGCGTCCCGGCCTTCTTAGCGCCGATGATGAGAGCGTGTGGTAATTTTCTTGTGCCTCTGAGCTCGATATTTCTGAGCATGGAGTCGTTTTGGAATATAACATCGTCCTCGTAATTGTTCGATGTTACGTACCACGGGAATTCTGTAAGTCGATGTAGTCCAAGCCCCGCAAACATGCGCATACGTTTTTGAGCATTTCTATTGTATACAACAGCTCCTGGATCGGTTATTCTCGAGCGAAGACTAGTCAATAAGGGAATTGCAATAAGGACGAATGCCAGTCCAGTCAAAATCCTTTTTCGCTTGATCCACCAAGGTTTATTCTGATTGAGAAGCGCGTAATCTGTCGAAACCTTACAGAATGACATTCCAACACAACCTCCTTTTTACGGCATCAAAAAGCATTAAAGTGAAGGGATGAAACTGAACTGATCTGCTTATAACTGAAATGAGCAAGACAAAATACTCAATATACCACAAATAATTACGTTGAAGAAAGGAGTATGGATAATAAAGAGTTTAAAGCACTGAGGGAACAGTTCTATCGCTTCGCTAGTGGCCTTCCTGTGAACCACTTCCTGACAACAGAGCACACAACTCAAGCACCTCACTGCGGACAGCTTTTATGCTGTTTACGAAAACAACTCGACTGAAAGGACGAGAAAAAATATAGCAACGAGAGTGAAACGTTAAGTAATTACGTATTCGTATGTTACCGACATGAAGGATTCACTGGACAACAGCACTATAGCACAATCTAGCGGCTAAATTTCTCTACGGCAACCGATAGTGGTTAATATGATGAGAAGGATCGTGGTACATATCATACTGATTTATTTATTCTTCGATGTTTACAGACAAAGCACACTATAGTGGGACAAAACTGACCCCGGCTACAACAAACTGCATATAGGGTACCATATTTTAATAATCACAAAATCGCTGCACTGTGGTACGTTGAATTTAGTGCCACGATGAAAGACCTCTACAAAATCTCCCTACTCCTTACTAAAAGACTACTGGTACAAATGCTCCACATAGGTCGACTACTAATTTAAATAAATTGGGAGTTAGTATAGTATAGGTCTAAACACAGGGGGGGGGGGATTAAGGGCATGGTTAAAGTGGATCAAGTGGCATATTCATGCCATTCTATTACAACGGTAAGGATAGGTTCCTTTTCACACCCGGATCTTTAAACGCCATCAAGACTGAATCACATGAGAATAATATCTATTCTGAACCCTTGATAGCAAATGCTCCATGCTAACCCCTCTCAGCGTTGAGTTTAAGAGCTTTCAGTCCTAAGAGTCAAAGCATAAACCTCGGGGAAAAAATCCACCCCAACTTTTGAACCAGATATATGTCTGCAAATTGATGTAAGGATCCTGTCTCAGTGACCTTTTGCACGTGCACCCTGACACCTCTCAGTGCTATGAACCACATATACACATACCACGTAGCATATATAAAATAATTGACGTTTCACAAACATGGCCAATAACCAAAAATGTCCAATAAATACAAAACTTTCGCAAGTGTGTATTCATCACAAGTTTAAATTAAATTTATTATATTCATTGAAGTTTCATTTTCTTCCTCATTTCCAACTCTTTCTGTCGCTTTTCTTCCAAAAATTCCTCTTCTTTCGCTTCAACGTCAAGTAAAAAGGAATGATATTGTTCCGGATCTATACTACGAACGATTTCGATGTTATTTTTCCAACTTAAAAGACTGAGCTCCTCACACATTTGTTCCATAGTGTAATCACGAATCTTATAATACTCATCTTGGATTTTCACTTTGGCGATCTCATACAAATGCTTGTGAGTGATTTGGCCTACTGTTTCCGATCCTTCTGGAATATCTCTTTCCATCTCCTTAATACCCGCCGCTTGCCTCAGCAAATATTCTGAATCTGGCGATGACAATTCAATCTTGTACTTTTTCCCATCAATCGTTATCTTAGTCGGAATCGGAATGCCATGGATCATGTCTTTTGTCTTGTCATTGAATTCTGAAGCAAATTTAGCAATGGGTATCCCCCGCTGTCCAAGAATCGGTCCGAGCGGAGGACCCGTAGATGCATTTCCTGATTTAATGATTTCGCTTAGCACATTTGGCAACTTCTTCACATCAAGCTGCCTCTTCAAGCTTTTTCCAACTCTGGAAAGTTTAGACATCTGGAAAGCCGCACCTATCCAAAATAGTAAGATTCATATACATTTTTGTAACATGGTTTGATGGATAGCACATACTATCACATATTTTAATCCAGGGTATAATTATTATGGAGAAAATTCCGAAGCCACAGTCACCCTAACCTCAGTATGTGGTTCAGCTTATCACGAGTTTTACGGAACAATATATATACACGTAATTAAAAGAAAAATTAACTTCTATACGGTTATAAAAATTAAGTCTAGGCGAGCTACCATTATTCAATCTAACCGATTCCTGCTCGCACTGCTAGGCTTCTTACAACAACAACATACTTATACACACTGTCCATACAAAACTGCCGCGCTACCTACTGAACGACTCGACACGCCTCATTTCCTATCGATGTCAAAGATGAAAGGTTGAAAGGGTAAAACAACACGAGTTGGTTCAGTGCTAGACACCACCACCACTGTCTCACACAAACGTAAACCTAGCTGGAATTATTGTGATAGTATCCTTTAAAATGTGGGTACAGACAGTAAAAGAATTTGATATTTTACAAAATATTCAGTATCGAGTTTGTAACGCCGTATTTTGGAATGTTATAATATAAAGACAATGCTAGGACAATCTACTAAGGTTGCTATATCCTCCCAAGTCCATACATCCTTCGGCCCAATATAACCTTGTAGCACATAAATGTTTGAATAACAGTGAAACATACACACCAGTATGGGTGCACCGTATTACACTGTGTTACAGTTGAACTATTGGATCTACGAAAAAAGGCAACGATTTCTGTCTGATTTCCACCTCCCCTCTAACTCTGGTCAATACAGTTTTCATGTTTATGATAAAAGCTGAAATCATCGAGTTATTATCAAATTTTACCTGTGCATGGAGAAAGAGTAAATTTCCAGTGAAATGAGGATGTTTGCATTAACACAATGTTGTATATTGTTTCAAAGTTGCAGAATGAACATTTTTAGGCAAGGTATACGTAAAGTTTTTGAAATCAACCCTGTCCTATTTAAAGTACAGGCATCATGGAAGGACTACAGACTCACAGTTCAAACACGCCAATATATACATGTGTTGAAAAATGAATTACTGCGACAACATACCAATGAAATTAGCAGAACTCCAACACGGGGGATGAAAAGACTTGTTGGTCTACACAAACGTTGTGCAGATTGCAAGTTCACTCGTCAAAATGGAAGGTTAATGGTGCTCTGCGAAACACATCCACGACATAATCAGATGCAGTGGGGTCGAAAAGGTCAAAAGAGGTTACACAAGCCATACCCATGGAGATGGCCAGATCCATTCGAGAAAAAAAATACAGTCAGGGAATGTTCAATATGAAGACAGATACATGCATGCTTTTAAAGATGATTAACAGAATGTATTGTTGAAATATTAGTTGAAATTTTTTATTATTGGATGAGTTTCAAAATTTTTGTTCCTTCAACACACATGCTTGAGGATTTTTTTGGTCTTTCATTGTGTTTGTTGTCATGATGTATGGATTATTTCTATATATGGTTTCACTCATTAAAAATATTACACACAGCTAATAAAATTTGATGAACGAAGTTTGTCATACTATACAGATACTGTAACTAGAGTATGTAGTGATTGAAGGGTCACAGTTGGTCTGGTAGATACTACTACTGTAACTGTCTGATAGATGGTTTATCAATTTTCATCACATCATTTGTACCTATATAGGTAAGGGTATTATAATAAATTGAATAAGGATAAACAAATCCAATAATATTTTTATAAAGATATAGAAAAAGTATAGTCACAGGTATCCAATGAAACACAGTGTCACAAATTATCTCATTCACAATCCGTACAGAAGAAAAGTAACAAGATACATTACTACACTGAGTGTTGGTTTCAAGCGTGGACAGAAGAATAGGAAATTCTGACCCTTGGCAATAAGAGATATTATGTTGCTGATAAACTATGCAGAAAAAAGTAAATCCTTTCAGGTAATCTACAAAAATAGGTTGGGACATTCTATATCATAATGCTAAGTTTTGAAGACTCAAAATATTGCAAGCATAGAGTTGAAATCACGGTGAGAAAAGTCTAGCAATTTCAAGAATGGGTGTATGTCCAAACGACCCGAGATACCACCGGCATTACATCATAAAACACTAATAAATATTGTCATATGAATGCATTCAAGTAAGCGCCTTGGTGACCCTGGAATTTTCCAGAAAGGAGAGAACAAAGTCTGTAAGTCTCTCGAAGCATGACAGTGCTTAGTCGTGACGTAATCTCTCGAACCATCCGGAATATTCTCTCGTTATATATATACAGGATGGTATGGTAGGAATGGTATAACTTGGTAAATCATACCTGAAAAATCGCAACTGCTATTCGAAAGATCTAAGCTAGGTTTGCTAAGAATACTCGCTTGAATATTATCGTAAGCGATCGTAAGAATATTGCTTTTATCAACTGAAAAAGAAACAACGGTTAGAAAAATGCCAGCAATCGGAATAGATCTCGGTACAACATACTCCTGCGTCGGAGTATTTCAACATGGCAAGGTAGAAATTATCGCCAACGATCAAGGCAACAGAACGACGCCAAGCTACGTTGCTTTCACGGATACTGAAAGGCTGATCGGGGATGCTGCAAAGAATCAAGTAGCGATGAATCCAACAAACACCGTGTTTGATGCGAAACGACTAATTGGAAGAAAAATTGATGATTCCGTAGTACAAAGCGACAAGAAGCACTGGCCCTTCAATTTGGCCAACGACGGCGGTAAACCTAAAATCAGCGTTGAGTACAAGGGGGAACAGAAGAAGTTCTCGCCAGAAGAAATAAGTTCAATGGTTCTTACCAAAATGAAGGAAACAGCCGAAGCCTACTTGGGAGAGAAAGTTACCGACGCCGTCATTACAGTTCCAGCCTACTTCAACGATTCACAGAGACAAGCTACGAAGGACGCTGGAGTAATCTCTGGACTGAATGTACTTAGAATTATTAATGAACCTACAGCCGCTGCCATTGCCTACGGTCTCGACAAGAGTCATAATTCGGAAAAGAACGTTTTGATATTCGACTTGGGTGGAGGCACTTTTGACGTTAGTGTGCTCTCTATTGACAGTGGAATATTCGAGGTAAAGTCGACTGCGGGTGACACTCACTTGGGAGGAGAAGATTTTGACAACAGAACGGTAAATCACTTCATCCAAGAATTTAAACGAAAATACAAAAAAGATCCATCCGGTAACAAAAGAGCTATCAGGCGCCTTCGTACTGCATGCGAACGGGCTAAACGTACATTGTCATCATCGGCTCAAGCCAACATCGAGATAGACTCACTTTTCGAAGGTATCGACTTCTATAGCTCGATAACGCGGGCAAGATTCGAAGAGCTTAACTCCGATTTATTCCGCGGTACGCTGGAACCAGTGGAAAAAGCCTTGCGGGATGCTAAATTAGACAAAGGAAAGATAGACGAAATTGTGCTGGTTGGTGGTTCGACGAGGATTCCTAAAATTCAAAAGCTTCTTCAAGATTTCTTCAACGGAAAAGAGTTGAATAAATCTATCAATCCCGATGAAGCTGTTGCGTATGGTGCTGCTGTTCAAGCTGCCATTCTCTCAGGTGTTCAGTCGGACGAAGTGAAGGATCTTTTACTGCTGGACGTGGCTCCTCTCTCACTTGGAATTGAAACAGCTGGGGGAGTGATGACCCCTCTTATAAAGAGGAATACAACCATTCCAACAAAGCAACACCAAACATTTACAACTTATTCTGACAACCAGCCAGGGGTACTTATTCAAGTCTATGAAGGTGAACGAGCAATGACGAAAGATAATAATCGCCTGGGAAAATTTGAACTGGCTGGAATTCCACCGGCACCTAGAGGCGTACCTCAAATCAAAGTAACTTTTGATATCGACGCCAATGGGATACTGAACGTTTCCGCAAGTGACAAAAGCACTGGACGTGAAAACAAAATTACGATAACTAACGACAAAGGTAGATTGAGCAAAGACGAGATTGAACAAATGGTAAATGAAGCGGAAAAATTCAAGGATGAGGATGACAAAGAGAGAGACAGAGTACAAGCAAAGAATGCACTGGAATCCTATGCATATACCATGAAGACCACAGTAGAAGAAGAACAGGTGAAAGATAAGTTATCGGAGTCGGACAGAAAAAGTGTACTGGACAAATGTAAAGAAACCATTGACTGGTTGGATGCAAATCAAACTGCAGACAAAGATGAATATGAATTCCATCAAAAAGAGCTTGAAAAAGTTTGTAGTTCCGTAATGACAAAATTGCACCAGACAGCCGGTAATGCAGAAAATAGCGGTCCCAAGAACGGACAGTTTAACTCATCTGCAGGTCCCACTGTTGAAGAAGTGGATTAATACGCCTATGTTTCCCATTTTTTGTGAATAGTGTGCAGTACTAGAATAAATTAAAATTATCGTGTATAAGCTACTCTAGGCCTAGGCTCTGCTCTGTATATAATATTATTTTTTACCTCTTCACAAAGACTTATTTATTTCGCAAAAGTGCTCAATAAAAATTGAAATTTCTAGAACTGACTATTTTGCTTACTAAACCTAAATTTGTTGATAAGTTCAGCAATTCTTTGCTGTAGAACGGATTTACGGGCTGCTATCATTTCAGAAATATCCATAAACAGGTTCTAATTAACCCATACCAGAGGCTCTAGGCTTTTGGCGCCATGGGGTCCCTTCACCACACCATAGCTGTACCAACCCGGACACTTATGATGATCTTGTAAGCAATGTGAATTGGGATGTATAATAATTTCCCGTAATTCATTTTGCATAATTACGCGTGGAACCATAGTATTGTAGCATTCAATTTGAGATCATGTGAATGGATTAAAGTACATATCATGTTATTTCTTATACACATGTAATAACATATATAATTTGTATAGACCCTTCTAATACTAACTATGGATCAATAAGCACTGGCTATCTTAGTAATAGAAAATTTTTAACAGCGATTGGGTTTAGGCCTTTAATTGACTCGATAAACTACTGAATTTAAGATGAAGTCTAATCAGTTATACAGATGTGGAGTCACACTGCGCAGGCGTATTAAGATATATGGAAGGGCAATGAATATTAACACGTATAATAATATATATGGTTCGCCTCAATATTACCTCCGGGGTCATGAGCTTCAGTTTGATGCTGCATATATAGCAGTAACGCTTTGCTATTTCGGACGGAGTTTAACTACTTAGACCTCGTACAACAACACATATATCAATGCCCATGTTTTTTCGTCGTGGATCAATATTCATAGAATTTGATCGCACCGAAAATGAAGCTAGTTCATTTGTTCGTACAGAATGCGGAGATATTACGTGAAGTGCTTTGCAAATCAAGGGCACTCGGCTCATATAACAATCATATACTTTATAGCGCTAAATGTGAATTCAGAAACTTGTATTAACAAATTTTATCGTTATATCATAGTCTTTAAATTCAAAGACTATGGTTTTATCTATGCAATGATCATGGAATTGATGAAATTAAATCGCTGTATTTCATTTTGCGTCCACTTATCAATGTGTAAAAAGTTGGCTCGGCAACGAAAAACACGTGCACTAGAAGACGAAACTTACCTACCAACCTCAGATTTTCTCTTTGTTCAATACGCAGTCCTACCAACCTCAGATTTTCTCTTTGTTCAATACGCAGTCAAGTATTATTTGAAAAGTATTTAAATAATAAATTGTGCAATAGTATCCCGAGAACAGAATATTACACTCCTAAATTGCGGGTATGGATGATCTGGTTGAAAGCTATATGGGAGATGATGGATCAGATCATAATGGTATTGTGTCAAAGATAATGAGTGGGCATTCGTCCTTCCTAGACATGATTGAATCTCTACAACAGCACCTGACCAGTACCGAAGTTGATAAAAGAATAAAGGCTTGCGAGCTCATTTCAAACGTGCTTACTAACCTCAACAAGAGCATCATAAAACCTCAAGAATCAGCAGCGATCATAAGTTTCCTGTGCTGTCGTCTCCAGGATCACTTTTCTGTGCATTCGGCCGCTTTAGCTGCTTTAGCTGTAATGAGTTCGTATGATAATCTTCCTCTGGGATCTGCAGAACTGATCCTAAGAACTATATTCAAAGAGGTCCATGCGCCTTCGTATATGCAGACTGTGAGGCGTTCTATATACGTTATTATTTCAGGGCTTCTGGAGAATTACAAGCAGGAGGTATTAGCTATGGGTGGTGACTTTGTTTATAGCTTTATTTCGATCGTTGATGGGGAACAAGACCCCCGCAATCTGTTACATGTCTTTGACTTGGCGTACGACATAATCAAAACCGGCTTCGACATATCTAAGTGTGTGGAAGAATTTTTTGACGTTATCAGTTGCTATTTTCCTATCGATTTTGAACCACCGACCAGTTTGACGGACAGAAAAGTGATCACAAACGAACAACTTGTTCAGGGGTTGAGGAAGGTCATATCCTCCACGCACCTGTTCGCACCGCATTGTATTCCGCTCATGATAGAAAAAATGGAATCGAATGTCCTGAAGGCTAAGCTAGATTCTATGAGTACTCTGAAAGAGTGTCTTAAGATATACTCTGTTGTCGATTTAAGAATGTTTTTGAGATCACTTTGGATTTGCATCAGACGTGAGATCATGTATGCCGAGGCAGAAGATGTAGAAACGATTGGTCAATTCCTGATAACGGATATCGTGTCAATCTTATCAAAATCACCCCATTCGAGCAGCGGAGAATCGAATCCCGAACTCAATTCCTTCATAAAAGATGTTCTAGAAGAATGTCTTCCAAAGTTGACCGGACAACTGCAGGAAAAAATATCCTGGTCTTCTGCCAAATTGCTAATTGCATGTGCCAAAGCCAGTAAGGTGCCTTGTAGTAAGCTGTTTAGTGTGGTTTTGCCTCTTCTAATCAATAACTTAAAAAACAAGAATTTGAATATTGCTGAAAGGAGATTAACCATGGAAATACTAGTCAATGTCCTGAAAACCATATCAGAGTTCGAATTCACAGAGGGTCTTGAATTTCATCCTTTGCACGACCATAATAATGAGGTGGTTGAGATTATTTGTTCGTGTATAGATTCGGATTCGTTCCAGCTGTTACGAACGGTCGCATTCGCAGGATTGGCTGCGTTGTGCGATCACGGTTCTGTTTTGTCTGCAGAAAACAAACTTAAAATGGTGCAGAGCATTGTATTTTGCATAAAACACGAACAGAACGATCAGCTAACTGCTGACCTCCGAGCCGCTGCCGGATATCTCTCTATGAAGTGGTCAGATTTAGCAGTCGACTACATATTCCCTGTTCTTTCTAAATCTGTGAAGAACTTTTTCATCAGCGATATGGTTTCATTGAAGAAAGATCTTCTATATCTTTCCTCCATTTCAACCCATCCAGACGTGATCAAAGTTGTGTCCGAACTTCTTTTGAAAGCGATTCTTTCGGAAACCGTCAACGAGAAAACATCGGGCCGCTACGAAATGGTTTTAGATTGTGTCTCTGATATAGTAAATGCCAACGCCGGGGACCATAAGTGCATCAAATATTTTTCTGATGCCCTCGTACTTCCGCTGGTTAACGTGTGTGTCAAAATGTCGCTCGTTCCCGTGCTTCCCGAACAGTGTTGTTCATGCTGTAGCGAGTTGCAGAATTTTTCAAGTAAATGCGTCACACAGCCAGTAATTCAAAAGGTTGCCAACATACTCAGAACCTTATGCCAAAATATGAAACCGGATAAACGTGCTCAGGATATCTGTGATGCCTTGACTACCATTTTCGTGGACTGTAATTTAAAATGCCTTGACATCGAATCAGCAGAGTCATACACTTTCAGTCCTCTGACATCTGTTAAACAGACTCTACAAACCCGTCTCATCTCTTTGCTAGTTGCCACCCAATGTTCTTTTGTCATGGACGTGAAAATTAAGTGCATGGATGTTTTGCTGGATAGATTGCTTAGTCTGTCGCAAAACACAATGGATCACCTGTCCTATGTATCTGCCTCCAAGTGCATCGCAGGTTTATTGAACAAGCATAAGGTTGTTCCAGAAGATTTCATGAACAAGGTTGTATATGTTTATGTGGATACATAAGCTTTGTTATATATCTTATGAATAAAGTGTGTTTTTCTTCAAAGCTATGGCTTGCCATTTAGACTAGAAATCTGAAATTGAGCATGGAGTCTTGGGTCACTTCAGTGTCATAGGCTATCACTAGTACTTTAGCGTTTGAAACAGGTCCAAATTGTAATTGATGTTCACACAATTGAGTGTGATATCTCACAAATGGCAGCAATTGTCATTTCAGTCTTTTTACCCAAGCAATGCCGAGTGTGTTCCAAATTTTCCATTACCCACTATATTCAACGAGAATGTGCTTCCAGTTATCTCCATTGCTTATTTCATAGAGTGAAATATATATTATATTAGAATTCAGTTATATCCTTGCTGTATTCTATTTTAATTTTCCAATTGCAACAGGTTTTAAAACTTGGGGAAGGTATAGCTCATCGAACATCCGGTCAAGAAGGTGAAGTGAGTGAAGCTACCTCAGTCCGAACGTTGAGTTTACTGGTTTGGTTCGTCAAGTGCCTCGTGCTTCGTTCCCATGAAAAAACAATGGAGTTTACCAGCATCCTCTTTAGCCTTTTTTCAGACAGAAATTTGGGCAGAATGTCAGCTGATAGCTTTGACATTATCCTTAGGTTGGTACTCCATATTATACTGCAGCTGGGGAAATATAATAATGAATAAAAAAGTGCTGATACTCCCTGATGGAGTGGTGACAATCTCACTTTGGGGATTGGGAAAGAACTTAAATTGCCCAAGGCAATTTCTGGGTTTTACACTAAAAGTTTATGACTTCACACTTGGACCACATTACTTGTTCAATCTTGATAGTTATAGTTTTGTTGGAGATTGAACAATACATTCCAGTTCAACCCATTCGACATTTTTCAGGGACACTGATGAGGTTCTAAATTCGGCTTCTCATGCCATGATTCGTTTAATGTATCGCCAGAGATTCTTCCAATCTGCTTTGCCAACTCTTATCGACGGTTTCCGGGCAGTCGAGAATGATAGCAATGGGGAATCAGCCATGGAAACTAACCAGACTACCAACACAGATTCATCTGCCACTAAGGCAAATTATTTAACAGCCCTTTCACATTTTTTGATGTATCTTCCAAAGCAGGTAAGACTGAAGTACTTCATAAAATTTATTTGTGCAGCTCGTTTTAGTAAAATTGTTCAGCAGTACAGGTAGCTCTCGCTTTTAATTCACATTTCATGGCTCTTCCTTTACCCTGTAAGAAATCTTGTAAACATTGTGACAATGACTATGTTCTACAAATTCTTTTTTTTCAATGCTGTGACATCAGTGACAGTCAATGAATCCAGCTTAATTTTCTTTTGCTTCATTACATACATTCATTAGCAACCTTCTGTAACCTAACTGTGCTCCAAAACTCTAAAATGTTTGGTTTAATTCATTCCATTTCAGGTACTTCATCAGCATCTTGCAAGCCTGCTCCCAATGCTTGTCAAATCTTTGAAGAGCAGTGAAGGTCCATTGCTTGAGTCAGTTTTGTCTACACTGTACAGCCTTGTTCAAGAAGATAAGTCATCCATAGAACCTCACGCAGGGATGCTTCTGGATCACTTCCTCGAACTCGCATCATTTCCCTCCTACGTTCCAGTGCGAATTAAGGTACTGAAATGGAGGTTATTCATTCTTCTTTACCTTTTGTTTCACATTTATTTTAAATCTTTTTACTTCAGGCCTGCAGTTGCATTGGGGTTATGACGCTTCTTCAGGTCAGTGTGATTCTACCTCACAAACCAAAGATCATCAAGGCATTAGCGAAACCATTGAATGACAAGAAACGTCTGGTTCGTAAAGAGGCCTCCAAAGCCCGTAGTGAATGGTGTTTGCTAGGAGACGTGTAACTATTTTTGCTGCGATGTAAAAAGATGATTTTTACCTTGGTGCTTACAATCAACGGATTTTACCATTTCCCTAATACATATTTCTTTTGATTTTCTGACTTAACTTTCTCTGCTGAGGAGTCTTTGGTATGAAGTCAGCTAGATAATAAAGGCTCGTATGATACAATATTTATGTTCTACTTTAGCTGCAGACTCGACAGTAAGGATTATAATGCGCGAGCTTCGAGATTCTTGGATCAACTGTTGCAGTAGTATTCTTGCTTATTTCAGTCTTTGAATACTGTAGGCTATTGGTAAACTACCGCTGCAGTAATTTTGTAGTATGTAGTTTGGGAATCTAGTTTAAAAATCACTACCACATTGCTACCATGAATTTTTTTTTACCTTTCTCTAAATGTTTAACACCTCTATGCAAGTCAATTTATTTAATTACTTTACAATGAAATAGAATACTTCAGATTATGGAGTAAAAATTATTCTACAATTTGTGGTACTTATTAAATTACACATTAAGTTCAGGCATATCTGAAATAAATACATGGGATGTCTGGTAGGTTATTTTCAAATGCTATTAATTTTTCACTGATATCTCTCCTGCTAACTACAATTAATTACAAAACATACCTTCCTAGGCAAAATTAAAAACCTTTCTAAAGATTGATATCAAACTACAACGATTTATTACCCAACAGTAGAATTGAAGATAAAAGCTTACCACAGAAATTACTGAAAAGCATATTTCGAAGAAGCATATTTCTCTTTGTTGAACAATACTTTAAACAAGAGTTAAATTGCACAACTCTTAGGTTTAACGAATGCAGGTAATTTTACCATAGTTACATAATAACAAATAAGTCATGATGCAAAAAGTACAAGTACGTGTTTCTCTAAATCCTAATTACATTTCTTTAGTAGTAGGTTCTCAGTGTGAAACAGTGAATTCGGACATTTATAAGCACAGTAATATCATTCTTTGAACAGTTTTAGTGTGGTGGTTAAAATTTATAACAGGACAATTCAAAAAAGGGAAATGTTTCTTAATAAATTTTAAAACCTGTCTGTTGAGTATAGAATTTTTCAACAAATTATTCTATTCTTGGTTCACAAATTCATGGCATTTTAGCAGACAATTGTCGATATGTTTGAATCACGAAAAAGCTCCTAGTTACCTGATCTGAAAGAACATTACAGTTCTTTATATATACAATATATAGTATGCTACTGATGATAGTTAGTAAACATTTGGCAAAAGATTCGGCTTGGATTTGTGCGGTATGTGCGAAGTTCAAATTGTGCTTTAGTACTAGTTCAAAAGAAAGGATTAGAAAATAGGTAAGCAAGACAGAATTGTGTTAGCAACGTCAGAGAAATAGAAGCTTGAGCACACAATCTACCGATGAATGTACTGTACACATGGCTAGAAAAAGAATTATGCAAGTATTTGGCAAATAAAAATGATATACAGTACAATAATACTAATAATAGGATTTTTGTGTATTATTATAATAACTGTTAATCTGTATATTGGATACATTGTATTATCAATTGCTTGAAGAAAAAACGACGAATAATGCATACCAATGACATTACAGAACCTAAATAGTAATATTACAGTAAAACCAATAGAATATTTGTTCATCATAGTTGAGATTGTGAATAGTTCCAAACAATTTTAAGTTCTTTCAGTGCATACAGTGTTGATCGACAGTGATTAGGATGAATTTTATTGCTTCAAAATAATCAGCATGCATTCACTGTATAATCCTTATCGCTATCCCTTCTCCTTTCAGTATTAAATTCATAGCGTAGAAGACTGGTTACATTAAAAATGAACTTTCCTAAAATTTAATCAACCAAATTAGGATAAGTTGCAGCTTCTCAGATTGTTAATGGTTTGTGCAGAATGAAGTTAAAATTTACACTGTCTGGTACTTCATAGAAACGATATTATTCCTTACAGAAAAAAATGAATAAGAAAATTGGAATGCCGTAGTAAATAATACTTGGAAAAAGTACATCTTCCTCCTTGGAAAATTAATGATAGTATTGCTACTACTGTAGTAGTTGAATGATTATTACAGTGCGATGATGTTATGAAGAAAAACTTGTTAGTTATGTACATAACTGTAATATGTCCAGAATTCGGGCAGAGTTCTTCTGCAAAAATATACGGTATGCTGACCAAAGTACATAAAATTAAAATATTCGGCTATTATGGAGCTAGAAGATGTTGATGTTGACATATACCTACATCTCTCAGTGAAGATAAGCCGGTGGTATTACGAAAGTATAGTAGAATGAATCCATGAGGCCTAGTTTTCCTTTTTGAAAAAGATGCAATTAATAAAAACAGTGTTGAAGTCAGGGAAACTGAAGTGAGACCTCACTATGATGTATCAAATTAGCTGATTGCAGATATCCTTTCCTCACCTTGGCCTGTTCTGATAGTCCCTTCTACACTCGAATGCACTCCTCTCACAGACATACAAATGTTTACCCATATACGACACCTGAGATGTTACGAACATAAGGAAACATCGAAACAGGAACCATAGCTATCACATGGTAGCTCAGCCTATCTCGAGTTTTTCTGGATGTCAAGAAACCTCTCAATATGTGCCGATGTCGGTGCTTTTAGTGAACATGGTTACTTTGGGTTTTTTGGGATCCGTAAAAGTGTCGCTGCGCGATATCGACACTTGGCGCTCAGAAGCCTTAGGGATTGAAATCGTTGCGAAATTTGAAATCGACATGGGCCTGCTTTTCTTACTATCTTTCGACCACGTGTCGAGGGAGTGGGTTGAAGCGTACGGGTTGTTGGTGGGTGTCGAGAAACTGTTTGTGCGTAGCTTGAGTTTGATTCCATGTAAAAATCCTAGCGAGTTGCGATTCTTATATGAAGCGAGTGATTTATTACCTTCTTGCTTGTACCTACGCTTCACCGGAAATGTTTTGTTTTTGCCTTCTCGCGGGCGTGGGGTACCGCCGTTCGTCATGTGACCGAAAGTGTCTGGACAAGTCTCGATGTCGTCAGATTGGCTTAGTTTACCGGATGTCTAAACAGAAATGTTTAGAATGAATAATTTACCAAGTGTAGTCAACGGTCGCTATTCGTAGAAAATACATGCTATGAATAGGATAAATATACTGTATTCAAAATTATAGACATATTCCTACTAAGCAAAGCAAGTGAAGAAAAATAAACTTCAAGGCAAATTTGTACCTTGAAACAACTCTTATATTAAAAAGAAATTAACATCTTCTCGTGACCTTGGAGCATGGAAACAAAACATCTATACTAATGAAGGCATATATAGGAATTATAGAGAAGAATATGATATATCCCCAGGAATTTTACTTGATTACTTCAGATAGTGATGGAAATGATGTTGTGGGTGAAACATTTCAAAACTAGTTCAAGCCAATTTGGAAGACTGAGAAATTGTTGAGAATTATGCAGTATTCTCAAATATCTAATAATTTCATATCGTTCCTAAAATATACAAATATGGGATTGGCAAATTCACAAATATAGTGTTTAGAGTGTATACGAAACTGCGAAAGATGCGAATTCAATTCAAGTTACAATTGCTACAGGATGAAATTTAGTTGTTGTCAGGTTTATACCACCCATGAAACTATTACTTCAATTTCGGAAAGAATTCTAGTTTTACGAGTGACCAATATTTTATAGACTATTTTCAAATTTCCCTTAAACTACATCGTTTGTTTTTTATACCCAAGCCTCGAAAAACCAATACAAGAATGTAATTTCAGTAGGTACTTTTAACTGCCTTCATTATTTCTGCTCGTATCATAGAAATATAAATTCGATTTGGAACATGGAGGCTAGACACATAGCAATATAAGACCACACAGTGAACAATAAAATAGGAAGTCACGAACCTGAGGAATCATTGATCCGTACAATGTTACGACTTTAATACAGACAGAAAACGGAGTCGAATCCAGCTCATTTTCTACTTCGATTATTTTAATGTTTTGGTTTTTGTCCTCGTGATCTTTTTTCTGTCGGGAAACACAGGTTTGGATCAGTTCAGTCACTTGGGAGCATGAGTGGAGTTTGACGTTTTCTCCTTCAACTTCCGTTACGATATCGCCATTCTTGAGTCCCTGTTTCTGTACCAGATATAACCATATTGTTTTTAAAATAATTGAGCATACACAGTCCATACCAGGAACAGTTATTCTTCTAAATATGATGTTTTCACTTTTACAAATAACAGACTTGAGCTATGAAATGATAAGCTCAATCTGGTGACAGGAGGATTAACCTACTTGTTGAGTACAAGATGTCTCACAGAAACATAACATTAAAATATATGGCATTTATATAGATATTTATAATTTTGTCTTACTATTAATAAACCAAGTTGTCATTTCATAGGACTGAACTGTCTATGGAATAGTATAAAATGACTACACAAAAGTACAGTTTTATTGTTACCATTCTATGGGAAGGGAATATTCTATAAATAATTATGTAGTTCATGTTGTACAACTTGATAGTTAGGTAATAATGACTGACCATAAGTTCTTGGCTGACATTCTGTACGGAAACGGGTGGTCCTTCCATGAGTTTACAACCCCATCCATCAGTACCAACTGTCAATTTGATCGGCCGAGGAGCGGTGAAATTATGCCGGGCGCTGAACACTGTGAGTGGGCCCTGAAAAAGATTAAATATCACTTAATAAATTAAATAAAAAACTTATATAAATTAAATATTCAACAGCCTATTTGTTCGCTATATTAGATTTTTGATGTGGTTAACCATGATATATATCAGGGGTGGCATTCTCACCCCAAAGCGTCCTGTTGGTAATTGTGTGGTAAATACAAAGCCAGGTACAGTAACAGAGACAAAGGAAAAAAAGTTACGTTTTTGACCGGTCGATCGCGAGGTATTGAGGAATTTTCCACTCTATCTCAAACTAGGTGAAACAGCCACCCTCGATATATATTATCCTTCTTTCGAAAATTACATACACAGTGAATATTAAGAGTTTTTACTAATTGAATGTGTTGCTCCAAACCAATACAAAATTGTCTATTGCAATGAACAAACCAGTTTTTTGAAGATGTCGTTGGCTCTCACTTCAGCGAAGTTAGGTGGCCGAGGCTTGGTTTCAGTCTGTGTTTGCGCTGCATGAATAATAGATGAAACAAAGTAAAAAAAATGACACCAGATAAAACAAAGATCCAAGAGGTGGATTGAATTGCACGAAAAATAATGAAAAATTAATTACAAACAACTTTTGAAATGCGGTGCATGACCTCTAAACGAGCACGTCCCAAGTACGAATAGGTAAATAATAGATACGCTATTGTTTATGCAAGCAGGCCGATATCATGAATGTATTAACTCTATCCTAGCAGATATCTGAATCAGTAAAGATACTTTTGTTGAATAATTGTGAGAGTTTAATAATGAAGGGCATTGAGATCCATAAGATAATAAAAATATTGAATAGTGAAACCTGGCTACCTGCTGAGGCAAACCCTTGAAGAAACAATGAATTGAACAGTAGTGAATAAATAAAAGCTTTACAAGCACAATGATTCAGAACTACTCACATTGAATCTCAGGAACATTAATAATCTCAAAGAAATCGTCTGTGTTGGTAAACGTTCTTCTTTTTTCCACCGATCTTTTATGTGCGAGGTCGAGATAGTCCTTTGAACCGAAACAAAAAATCCATAAAAAATGAAATCCAATTGATGTGATTGCATAAGACATTACCTGTAGGGTGTCTATCTTTGAGAGAGGCTTACAGATCTTGAATGCTTGTTTGGCTTTCTCATGAACGGCGATCGCTTGGCGCAGATGAGCCCTACCTATTCAGAAAAAAAGCACTTCTGTTAGGGAATGTCTCAAGTAGAGCAATAAAATGCTCACATATGAAGTCAGATCATAAAGAAATATATTTTGATATATTTTATTTCACCAAAAGAATTTAAATTAACCTCATAAATTTTTTTTATTTGGGCAATGAACATGAAGTTTGGTAGTGATCTTTAATGCCAATACAAACAGGTAATGACATCTGTAAAATGGAACACAGAGAGAGTGGAGACCTAGAAGCATGAGAGAAATTACAAAATGGAGATACTGTTCTTACATTTAGTTTAATAAAAAAAAACTAGTATCTTCGGGACTAAAATGGATCCCTTTTCAGCTTTTAGCTTTTCATACAGTGCTCTCCAGTAAATTAATAAACTGTAATTATTTCTACATGTCTGAGCCCGCTTCGAAAATAAAGGTTGAGTGAGCCAACCGAAGAATTGAAAATTAATGTCTGGTTATAGTCACAACAGTGAAGCCTGCGAAATGTCAAATGCCAAACTGACCTAGTCTATTACGGTCTTCCTTTCTTTTAGCAACGTCATCTGCGGTCGGTATTTCATCATCGTTGTCTATTTGTAGGTGCAGAGTTGAAATCATGTTTGAAATTTCATCAACTTCAGCAATCTCTGTGAAAAAAGGCAATTAAAAAATCTGAAGCTAAAAAGGAAAGTATTTTAGTCAGTTGGATGTTCAATTTGTCATTGAAATATCAGACATTTGAAAGAAGATGTAATGTAATGCCGCCAGTAATTTATAACTTCCTGAATTGGCTAGTAAGCTATTTCGTGTTAAATCGCTTAACCACAAAGGGTCCACGTGACATTTTATAACTTCCTGAATTAGCTGGTGAGCTATTCCTCAGATTGTTTTATTACAAAGGGCACACATGATATTTAATGCACACTCAATAAAGATAAGATACAACATTTTACTATCTGATAATCATATTATAGCTGTTGATATTATTGTAGTTTTACATAATAATTTGCAGCTCAATAATAGTTAATTTCGTTTCTACGATGTCAAATGGAAAGTTATTTTTGGATCACTGTGAACATAGGTACATTTATCATGGTGATATTCAATTCAGGGGAATCACAAAAGCAGACACTATGACGTAGATTGGACTGTTGACTCATCTTGGGAGAAAGATGGCGAAATTACATCACGTTTGGAAAGCTTAATATTTAATGAGTACAGGTACTTGTGGCGTTTGAAGGCTATTTTGAGAAAAACAATGACGTTTATTCTCTCTTATGTCTTTTTCAAATTTAGATATGTGCATGCCATATGGTGAAATGAAATTTGATTTTCATCACAAAGAAGGGAACCGCTAATTGTAAAACATTATTTGATAGAAATTGTGAAAAAGTAATATTTTATTTTCATGATTATCAAATGTTAGACAGTGGAAGCAGCTTATTATAATTACGGATAACGATATCAATCGGGTATTTTTTATCAATATCAATCGGTCCCAAAACACTCTACGAAAAAATTGAGGAAAAATACACAATGTTATCAGTCGGTTATTGTTAACAAAATGCACAATAAGGCTTATGTAGGCAACGCTAGGTGAAAATTATTCCACTATTCCAATCATTTTCGACTAGATTCTTACGCTGTGTCCTTTGAAAGATTACCCAGGGCAAGGCCCGGTTGATCTGCTAGCGATATAGAGAGCAGCACAATGCAGAAAATGTACCTCTTTGCTGTAGCAATCCGACTCCTGCGTAATAGTGGGCCAACGCTTTGTAATGAAAGGATTTGACTTTAATCATTCCGGCCCAGGAGCTTGGAGCGCTGTCTTTGATGGGGGACACCGACATTGCAGTGTGAACTGAACTGTATTTTTCCGAAACCTGCAAAAAAAATTGTTTTGAAAATTGCTGATAGACCCATCATCAATTCTAAACAAGCATATACTTAATAGAACTTTCATCCACATTCCCAACCATCATATTCTAAATTACCCAAGATAATCAATTTGGTAATCGTGTCAAAGTGAAGTAGATTAGTGGACAGAGCGAATTCAATTAATGAAATAATAGTAGAGTGAGCTGGCCATGTTACTCCTCAAACAGAGACAGTTGTGTACTTAAGCAACATTAATAGGGATGCTACTGAAAATCTTAAAGTTCCAAATATCTATTTAAAACATTGTAAAGACCACATGTAGTGTTTAGTTGCACTGTCCAGTGTGGTAATAAGATCCGGTAATTTGAACGATCGCTACGCTACTACAAAGAAACACAATGCAAGGCCCGTTGTGTATCAAAAAAATTCAAAACTAAACACTACCAACATGACAAACATAAGGAGAGATTATTAGGTAATTTCAAATCCAAACAAAGTTAACTTTAAGATTTAGGGAACAATAAGTGTTTTTTAAATAGGACTTACTTTGGCAGCTTCTTGAGCTATCGATATACATTTTCCAAGTTCGATTTCAAACCCTCCGATCAACAGTCTTTCAAAAGCACATTCCTGAGCCTGGGCAAGCATCAGTTTCGTCATGATAGCAAGGAAAGCCTGGCTTAAATCGGTACATGGGGCGTGACTGAAATTCATTCTCACATAATCGAAAGCACCTGCAAGTTACACAAAATATTTTCATAAAATACAAATAAAACACAGAACTGATACTCATAGTACATGATAATTATCAACTGGAAATATCACTTAACCAGAAAATGGAAACTGGGTTGTCAGTTAATTTCTTCGCAATTTTAATTCTTAATTAAGGAATCACAGGTCAGATGTTGCCATATTACGTTACGTTAGATATTATATTTATGAATGATGGGCTCTGGGCAGCATATATATCTGAATGTGGAGTACACATTAGCACATAGCAGTGAAGTGACTATTAAGCATATCATTCTATATAATACACAATTTGTATCCATATATGTATTCTTTAACTGTATCAACTTTTTCGTTCAGACAGATTCAAGTGTCACTCTATTATCACGGAATAAACGAGTGATTCGAAATAGATTCAGCATTCTTATGAGAGAATTCCAATTAAAATATGCAATAACGGCGCACTCTCATCTCATTACATGAAGTGGGTCAAATGAAAAATTCTTCAAATATTCCAGTCATTTTCGACAGGAGATTAGTTTCTGTATATTTCTCTATATTACGTCCTTATTTAGTTATTCGGACCTGCAGCAGATTCATAGGCATCTATTGCTTCATCTATTCGTTCTCTTCTGGAACGATCTGCGCGGCTTCCCAACTGCGAATAAAGGGCGGCAACATTAAACAAAGCACTCGCCCTCTCAAGAGAAATGAATTTCTGCATCGATGGTATGCCGGTGATAGAGTCATACCTGAAAAAAAAAGATCTTTTCATCAAAAGGTAAAAATAATTTTGATGTGAAAAGAATATGCAAGACATTATTGAAATTTCCTTAAAAACACTTTTTACCAAGTTGAAATACCAACAGCAAGAATAAATCACTGCAATTATTATATTATTGTAAACTTGACGATACTTTTGAATGAAAGATAGTGTGCATAGTGTGCATAGTGTGCATTAGTTTACATAATCAGGGATTCGTGTATAACCAGCTTTGGTGATTTAAAATACCGCTGGTTTACTATAATGCTAAAGGTGAATTTGGTAATGACCCTAGATCAATACAGAACACTAATTAAATGCTGAAAAGGAAATAAAAATAGACCAATCCAATAATCCATATGTAGCTGTGAAGATGAATCAATAAAATCTGTCGATGAAGATATTAAAACTAATGAAATAAGTAACACTGCGTACGTGCATGAATTGATAATTGATTTGAAAATTATAATATGAATGGCAGATATCTACTGCCAACTACATAGTCGCATGTCTGTGTCTGGTTGTTCATATTTAGAGAAACAATACATACATGGAATACTCCCCTATCTGAGACAAAGAAAAAGACTTTTTTTTAGAGAACACTTTAATCCCTTTCTCCTCCGTATTGCTCAAAGAGAGAGGAAGGGAGTCCTATTCCATTTTAATTGTACGTGATGTGATGCACAGTATGTTTATTGCTACCAAATTTCTAGTTTATCAAACTATGTTCCTAATTTAAATAAAAAGTACACCGGAAAGCAATATAAAAAGCTGACCATTACCTGGCAGTGATAGAAATATGCCTGACCCATTTTTCAAGCACTATAATGATGACATTTAGTTTTTCTTTTATTTACTATATTCATTTTTGGGAAACAAAAGAAAATGCAACAAAATCACTTGGTCTTTGCTTCTTGAGAGATACAGGATTAGAACATGACAATGCAATAACAGTAGGCTGTTGTTACTGGAAAGTTCTCTAGCTTTAGATAAGGACAGACATAAAAGCTGTATTAAAGCGCAAATTCAAAGACACTCGTACCTTCGAGGACCTACTCCTATTCAAACAGTGATTATCAGTTTGATTTATAGTTTCAAACGAACATAGCATACCCTGTAGCCGAGCCTTTGCACGGTAATATTGTATGTATAGGCATGAACTCATATCAATGGGCCGCATTTTAAATGTTTAGCTAGGAAACAATGAAATGGAAGAATGTGAAGTATTTGAAGAGTAGGACTGTTTGTAAATGGGGATGTAAGGTTGACTCGGCGATAGGGTTTCTGTGAGCAATGCAAATAAACAAAGTAAATAGTGTTCGATAGTATATATCGTACGATATATTTTCAAATTCAAATTCCTTTGCTGATTCATTTCACATAACAAAATCAATGACATCACAGCACTCACCAGTGAAACTGAATTCCTAGCGGTCGATTAGGCGGAAAAAATCTATGATCTATGAAATAAAGCTGATTGTAGTATTCGAGCAGTAGCTCAACACCATCACTGGTTCTGGCCGGCGTGCGGATCGAATTTCTTAAGTCGGTTAAATCCGCTATCTCATCTTCGTAATCATCTGGGTCTTCGCTGTAATGCTCAAGAATGAAATCCTGGAAATTAAAGTGTCAAGCTTGTTAAAACAATACGAAAAAAGTATAGAACTTCAGTTAAAACGATCTGCTTATTCTCGGCAATTCAAGGGAAGGCCTAGCACTCGTGGAGTGATAATGTGCATGAATATGCGCCGGGCGTGATTATCGAGCCTATCATAGCACATCTGAAAATTAAACATTGCATACAATACCATACCATCAATAAACGTGGACTGAAGGTCAGACAATCCTCAATAATAGTGGAAACTCAATATATAGTAGTCTGGATAGATAAATGGAACATAATATAGGCTAGGTTCGCCTTATGGTTCGAACACCAATTCAGTGTTTATTACAATGATAATTATTGTAGGATCATCAAGTATGTTACAGGTTAAAAGGCGTGAATTTCAGTCGTAACACATTATATCAGGTATCAAAAAAATTATAAATATGATTTATTGTATATGAGAGAATCTGCATGTTATATGAAACTAACACGTATTTTTATATACAAAACTTGGAGATCAATGGATTTAGTTATTCGTTGGCACATATGAAATCAATTGCTTGTGGGAAAGGAAGGCCAACTGTATGAGATAACTTTTACATCTTTTTTTATAATGTGATCAAGGACCACAGCGCTACTGGTAAATTGGATTATTTCCAATCTTGCTAAACAGAGCGTAACAGTTATTCTTTTGAATGTTCCACAGCCATTGAAAAACAATAAAAAGTCATACCTAGCAACATTTAGAAAGGAAGTTTACTTCAAAGCTTAGGAAATAGCAGTCATATTATTCACAAATGTTGAAAAGGTGTCGACAAATTATGGTGAAACACTAACTTTGTAAGTTGAGATTCTTTTAACCTTATTGGTTCGTACATAAAAAATATGTATGATTATCTACGCCACAAGCAGCGAGCAGCAGCAAACGAGGTGTATAAATAATGAGGCAATCGTAGATCAACTTACTTTTAAAGCCTGTGAGAAATCCAAGGTCTGTGTCTCTTTTAACCCCAGCGATATCATGGGTATGCTTTTCGTTGTCCCACTGAAAAAAGGAAATCAGATCTCTTGACACCAGAGCTATTGAATGTGGTCCACAGCACTCATCCGATAGAGGATAATTACAGGCCGTGGAATTAGCATGTGGCAAACTCAAGAGAATAAAGACACCTAATCTGCTTTAATTACATATTTCGTATTGGCTCTTTGAAAATTAGTGAAAATGTATAACATTAGTACATATAAAAAGCACCAGAGCTGATGTTTACTACCTAAAAGCATAATAATAGCATTACATTACATTGCCAGTCATATCTAGACAGCAAAACGGTCGCAGAATGAGCAATAAATTAAACAGAGGAATTTTAGGAAATGAAATGGATATACACTCCCTAGGCTCTCCAATTTTAATAATGTAATCATTGAGATTTCAATTGAACATAATGAATCGATTTAAGCAAATTACATTTTGCCACCAGCAGTGGCGTCTACTTATTCAGTGTCTACCATTTTGGGAAAATGCAACAGTATTAGAGTGCCTTCATTGTTGTTTAAAGAGTACAATGTAGTTTGAATTCCTCACATCAAATAGAAATATGGGAATATTCAGCAAGTATAAACAACAGTCAGCTTATAAGTAACAATATTCTACAGAGTATGGCCCTGGGCCATTAGCACCACGGTCTTATCTCCGGTAGAAAGGTAACTCACACCGACTTATGTTGTAAATGTCAGCTGAGAGACATGATTTACTGTTATCGTCATGATCTATTAAACATTTATTTACGATTCAATCAAAAAAGGTCTAATTTTTTGCATGCCATAGTAGGCGAGGCTAAACAAAGACTTACTTGATAGGAGTTATTATAGGGAGATCATGAAACCATGGATATCAAAGTCAACATATACAGCATTCACTCACATTCATGATAATAAAATGAGAATATACCTCAATATGTTTATGTTACAGATTCGAATGAAGGAACTAATACCTTTCACTCTGGTAAGGACTGACTCGGCTATTTATGTCACTCAGCTCTTCTTTAAGGAGTTGAAGATTGGAATTCAGGAAACTAAGCTCAAGTGCCACCGTGTCCTTCACTTTCAAATTGCTGGAAGCACTTCAAAATAAAAAGATCATTGTTCTTTAATCACTCAATTTGGCAAGTTACTACCTAAGATTTGATAAAGTGTGACTACACTTGAAAATATTACGACCTTGGATTACATAACAGGAAGATCATCATAGCGATAACACATTCATTCAAAATGTCGCTATACCTCAGTATTTGGATATTCAAAAATTTCAGAATCTATATTTTTAAATATTGGAAAAAAAAATTTATGACAGTAAAAATAAATACTTTAATTTCCATAATTTTGTCACATGCCTTTCACTTCAATCAATGCATTATGCAATAAAATACAATATTACATTAAAATGCATACAATACATTATTATATAAAATTCGCGATGTTGTGAATCCGCGATAAGTGAACCGCGATATAGCGAGGGACGACTGTATACAAACCTAAGAGTTACATTATCTCTCCTTGTAATATTACAGTAAAACAATTAATTACTTATATAAGTTTTCTGCTCCAGCCCGGAGCCTCAACTGTTTATTGAGCTGTTGGTTCAAAGATGCCCTTTCAGATTGAATTTTGCTTCTTTGTGTTGCCAAAATGGGATTAGTGCCCTTAAGACAAAAATTGAAATAAATTTTAGATATAGAATTTGTGCAAATTACAAGTCTTCAAATTCTTAACATAAGAAGCTCCACAGATATTATCTGTTGTGTTTTAATTTAGACTTGGTATACATTATTTAGCTCCAAGAGTTTTGCTTTTTAACAGGCCATAGGATTAGCCGACATGAAATATTTATTAGCTGGCAAATGATGTCTTACACCGTAAAATATTAATAATCTGTCTTCAGTTTTAAAAAATATTCACTCACGATTTTACAAATGCTTAAGTATAAAAAAAGTTTTTACCTTGCGTATTGAGGGGCTCGTCTGAGCAGCTCGCATGATTTCCATCGCGATTGCAAGAACGTTAGTACTCAATTAAATCTATTGTTGCTCGTAACATTAACGCTGCGAAAATTCTATGCGCAGTACAGAAATTCTAGAAGGAAGTACATAAAGATCAATGAATCTGAAATTAACTAGAAATAAATCCTGACGCTTATCAACTTCAGCAATATCATTCATCTCAAATCTAAAGATAGAGTGAAATAGCCTTAATATTTTAACTACCACTGCTTTTGTCTCCTGGTTTAAAGTATATATATATTTCTGGTTTCGGAAGGAGCTATTTTAATAACAGTAACCAAGCGGAGACATCAAGCGCACCTCCGCCGACAGCGCGAGTTCTTGAAATGATGACGTTTTGGCGGCGGCGATCGGATTTATACCGCGTTAAAATTAACCCAGCATGAAAAAAGGCGTGAAGACAAGATTTGACGTTAGTCATCGCGAAACACACGAACTCAGAATATATCCAATGACAACTGTTGTTTCCATCTTAACGCAAATATGCAAAGGGAATTTTCTTTTAAATGAGAGAAAGCGAGTGAAAGATCTGGAAATCTAAATCAAAGTAAAGAGAAACAGTTACCTGAATGCCAAGTTTAGGGTTAAAAGTCGTAGTAATATTCAAAAATGGTTTTCGCCAAATGTCCGTAAATGTACATTTATAGTTGTTTAGTTTCGAGTAAGCGTAGCTTATTATGAAAAGAAGAATGCGCAGGAATATTTTGATTCTATTTCATCTTGAACGGGATACAAATGTTTCAGTCGTGATTCACAATCGGAAGTTCTCGAAGGGTCTCAGTCATTCGTCATCATGAGTAAAATCAACGTCGTCATCGTATAAAAAATATTTAATTCAAATTACGTCCGCCAGTGACAGTTTTGGTGACTGTATTTTTCAACGGTTAAGTGAAGTAAGTTTCTTGACAAACATTATTCACTTGGGGTACGTAAGCCGCCGGGGTTTCTAGCCGCCGGTTTATTGAAATTAAAATGTATCAATCCCAGGTTTTGAAAGTTTTTACTTCACTTACCGCTTATAAATGATCCAACAGTGACATCTAGCGGTTAGAAATTTTTACCTCACCTAACGCTTATAAATGAACTTCTAATGGCCCAATCACTCTATAATTAGAACATAGGAGACAATGTAGAATTTCATGGCGAATCCATACATATAAGTCACATATACACAGCAATTTAACGGGAGTCGTTATCCTATTTTTAAGTTAAGGTTAAGTAACTAGGTGGTTGGTGACTTAAAAAGAAGATGACGGCTAGTTTGCTGTGCATATTAGGATTGTATGTATAGATTCATGATGAAACTCTACATTCAATGGTGTATCTTATATAGTGGGACGGTAATTTGTCCGCGAGTTACTAAGGGTTGTTCAACGCTGGGTCACTCTTTACGGTCGACCCGAAATAGGTATTCGAGTTTCGAAATCGATTTTTTCAGGGTTATCCTAAATCAATCGACCTAATTTTTCAAGGAATCTTGGATTATGTATTACGTCTCATATGTGCTAATTTTAGCGTGATTGAATCATTAGAAGTTCAATTATAAGCGTTAGGCGAGGTAAAAATTTCCAACCCTCCATGATGTCCATGTTGAATCACTTATAACCGTTAAGTGAAGTAAAAACTTCCAACCGCTAGATGGCAAAGTACAATCAAGTTTATTATACTACTCAGTACACTCTTCTGCCTACTGTTGTTACTGGAAAGCTGTGCAAGGTAGTGTATTATGAGATTAAGCGTGTTAACATAAAACAAGAGTAATAATCAATGTTTTGACTTATTGTTGTCGCAGGCAACAGGTGGACGTGATTTGTGGAAAATGGGAAAGAAGGAAACAGTTACGAAAGGAACAAATGTAGAGAACTACAGAAAGAGAATCGGTGAGTTCTGATCAAGATACATTTCATCTCACAACGGATTTTGGATGATGGCTTGTGATAGTATTAAAACATGTGAAGAAAACTAATAGTGTGTACATATCTGGATGCGATATAGCAGATATAAAGCCCTGTTGGCCATAGATACGTCCGACTTTCACAGAACAAACTTAGAATATGGGGGCAAGTTAATTAGAAGCCTATCAGCTTATATAGTTATGAGGTATGCAAAGTGTCCTCTGGTATTTTTATGTCATACAGTTGTACATGCAGCTGATTCCTACTTTGTAGAATATACATTAGCAAGTATTGTGTACTGTGGGCCTGACAGTGGACAGCAGAATTATATGTATAATACAATACTCCATTTCCTGTTTATATATGTAAGGCAGGGCAAAAATAGTTTAATACGTTGCCCATAGCAAAGTTTATTTCTGGGTCTCCTATATAAAAGCACTTTCTGTAGTTTCTAGTAATAGACCACAGGTGATATGAGAAAATACTCAAGAATTGCATTATATACCTTAACCATTAGAAATAGCATGAGGCTTCAAAAAAGATGTTAAGTTTATAATTTAATCTGGTACACGAATTTTTGATAGATGTTAAGCCAATCTTGATGTTATTGCTGCATGTGAATTGTAAATGTTTCATTACCGAACAATTCTCAGGTAAACAAGATTATAAAAAATCGAAAGGAGCTCTGAAATCTGTTCAAGATACTGCACACATGAAAAGATCTTCAACAGGACTTCAGGTAATCAAAGGAATGTTCGTTTACTGCATCCATTATCTATACTGGATTTCCCACTATTAATTTACTTTTTGACTCTAGGACACTATACTTGTCGCTATAGCATTTGCTGTTGCGCTCGCGTTCGTTTATACGGTCTTATACATGTCCATGTCAAAATATCAGGGAGATGGTGAATGACATGTGGCGACTAGTACATACAAACATTTTGCTGCTATATCCATGATACATATACATATATTGATGGGTGATGTATCATGGTGCTAGGAGAATAGACAATGTAATTCTTCTGCGTAGTTTACCTATTCATAGTTGGTGCAATTTAATTACTATAGCGTTTTATTTTGTGAAGATTTTTAACTCTTGCTGTTTGTTCAATCCATTCAAATAACTATTTCTTGGTGCACTCCACTGAAGACTAGCAAAATCCTATCCAAACTGAAGCGTTATATCAAGAATATGCATAGTGACATCATCTACATTCTAATGTCAAACAAATCTCATTAATCGGATTTCTGTACTTTTTTACTATTTTAAAATGTGTGATATATATATAAATGTCATATTTTTGTATTTCGTATTTTTATTTAAATTAGTGAATGAATAAATAAGCATGATAACTTGAGGGATTGGTCAAAATGCATTTATAAGTTATTCTCTTGGACCAAAAATTGTGCTCCCAATCCTAACATTTGTACTTCCTGCTATTATGGCTTCCTTGAAATCAGCTGACATTCCCATACTGAGCTCCAATTCGCTTTCGGGGATTTGCAAGCGTTCAGAAACCTTTTTTCTACATTCAACTAGACAATCGAAATCTGGGTTCGGTCCCATGCTAAAATCGTGTCCGTTTCGGCCAATTGTCATAAGTCCTTTTAGTTTCAACTTTTTGCATTGGTCTCTGATATGCGCAGCGAAATTCGCACACTGCTCCGGTTCTATGCCTCCTTTGTTTTCTTCTTTGCTTGTGTTCACTTGAATCAAGATATCAATCTCAAAACCTTCCTTCAGCTTCCTTTGATATGAGTCCGCAATCACGTAAGATGAGATGGTCTCGACCATGAACAGCTGTGGGCAATACAGCAACTGAGATATCTTATTTTTTTGCAAATGACCAACGAAATGCCACTTTATATCTGGGCAAAGTTTCTGTAACTCGACGTCCTTGGCTTTGGTAAGAAGTTCCTTCACGTAACTCTCACCGAAATGTCGTTGTCCTTCATCGTAAGCTCTTTTTATCATCAAAACAGATTTCCTTTTTGATACTGCAACTAAGCGCGGCTCATTCCTCGCGATCACGCTGGAACGTGCAGCCGTGGTTTCAGAAATAGCTTGACGTACGAGTTTTAGGTTGTTAGCGATATCCACCACTCCTTCCGCCATGATTTTCATCATATTCTAGTCCAGTCAAAGGCGAGCATTTATTATTGCACAATAATTCGTGATTGATCATAACCATGCAATAGTACGTATTTCCGAATATACGACTGCCAATGTTTGTTTACTTAAGTCCCGGCGCTCATCAACCGCCACTAGATGTCGCTACGCCTCGGTCGCCACGCTAAAAATTTATTGCATGCATACAAAACACCAGTGGCGACTCTTGGAAAAATGGAGCCCTATCTTTTCATTTAATGTTAACTGGGAAAAGTTGCTATTTTCTAAATACTTTACAGAGTTCACTCCACTTTCGATTGTCCTTGCTTGTCAGAGAATAATTAAAGTATTCCCCGATAAAGAACGACTTCTATAGTACCACACCACAGTAAGAACAAAGTTTTCAAATGCAATGCAGTGTAATGGCTTGCACAAACTAAGTTCAGAATATTAAACAACCGCTACTGAAGAAGAGTACAATTGAAAATACCTTTATCAACACCATACCTCAACACCTCAGGTGTGGAACCTACAGGCTCCACTATATTTATCAGAAAGCCATGCCTCCTACAAATGTATTGACCAAAACTTACATTACTAGATACTGCTTGGCCAATAAATCTGGACATAACGGAAAAAATGATATTAAAACGCTAGAAAGTGATTCATTAGATCTTTCAAACCTCCTTCAACACAATAACAACAACAACTCCTTCAATTTGAGTGTACATTTGTACTAGTATCGAAGGCTTTCATAATTATTAAAGTTTATTAATCACTACTCAACTCTTCTGTAAGACTCGATCAGTATCATTCGAGTCTGAGCTGCAAGCTCTTGTGTTCTTGTATTAGTATCTCGCAACACGACTTCCTCAAGCCATTCTTGTAGCTCCAGTTTCATTTCATTACTGATGAAACTTGTGCCTGCGCCAATGACAGACATGGAGACGCAAAATAAAGTGGCCTGTCTAACATATGCTTCTGAGTGGAATCGTAATTCCATGGAAAATTCTAGCAAAGAATTTGCCATTCCCTTCACTGCCTGGAAAGAGAGTGGCCATTCTTGAAATAATGTGTAGAATTGTGCAAATTAATATATAGCCATAGAGTGATATAAAATAATACCATAGTATTGATGGCAGAATATACAATACTCCCAATGGAATAAAGTAAACGTCCAAGCATCAAACTATCTGTTCCAAGCAAGTCCATTGTTCTTATGCGCCTGTCATATCCAGCTAACAGTGGATAGAAAAAGCATCCAGCCACTGGACCAAACTTGTTGGCTTTAGGCACCACCGAAGTTTTCTTTACTCCCTGCAACAGAGTAATAATGGATATGGCTATTTTTGAATGAAGGTCAAGGCGCTCTGATATGAAGTGATGCTCATTGGATCGTAGTAAAACACGATGTCGATGTCATTTTATGGACCTCAACAATATATTTTATACAGTATACACCTAATCAAATAAATCTTACAGAATTCAATACACCTGAAAATAAATTGAATGAGAAAAGGAGAGGATAATTGATTTGTGATCAATTAAAAATTTTAAAGTCTTTGTAGAACAGCAAAAACTGACTTGGTCACATTTTTTGTCTGGTCACTTATGGAATTCAATAATCTAAATTTACAAACACCTTTCCAAATCGCTTTGTTTTGCTTTCAATTCTCCTGTCCACAATTTCTCTCCAACTTTCTGTATCTGTTGAGGTTGCCATTTCATTTACAGTTATTTTCTGTACATCTTCTGGACTTGGGTTTTTATCCCTTTTCTCGACTGAAGATAGAATTCCTGCAGCAGCTGCTAGCACGTCCAGCATATCTATGCGAACTTGCAATCCGTAGTTTTCGCCGTAAAATTCAGTCGTTAGAAAACCAGCAACCTTACAAATTGGATTTGAAAAAATTTGAATCTCAATAGATTAGGCACATAATATAATGAAACCATTTAACCTTCTCTGGATCAATTACTGCAAGTGAAACCATGCTTGCATGACGACAATGAGTAAAATTTTCCAGAGCATAAGTATTTTCCATGAATAACAAAATCTGACATAGTTCAACAGACACCTGAAAGAGTGGTATATGCAGTTCAAATAGATTTTTTTAAATATATTTAATCTGATATTTTTAACGTAGCAAAATCTCACTAGGCACAATGAGGCGTTAGCCCAAGCAAATATCAGAAAGATTGGTGAAGAGAAAAACGTATCATACATTAAAAGGTATATCAAGATCCTTATCACCTCTTTAGCAGAAAAAGGATCACATTCAATCAGATTTTGTGCCGAGGACAAATACACTTCAACTGTTTCCCGATCCTCTGTCAGCCGTAAACCCTCCATGCAATCTCTTATATACATCGGTTTTTTGACCTGGAAACACATTTAAATTACCAAAATTATTTCAAATGTTCTACTATGGGGAACAGATATTACTGCTATATAGTTTTTTGTACCTGTTTGTATTCAACATCATTGGACATATTGTAGGGTGTCAAATCATCATCGTCACTATCTAAGGGAGATTCATTTGAACCTGTATCAGTGAATTCAGTTTCCTGATTTGTGGCATCTCCTGGTAATTTAAAATTTTGTTTTCGGGAAGGAATAGCGGAAGAGGCAACTCTCATGAATGTGCTCTTGGATGCGGTGAAACTTTCAAAACTCCTGCTAACAGTTTTGGAATTCACCCTTTTCCATATACTACTTTGTCTGGTAATAAATTCATCAGCAAGAGATTGAAAATATTCTTGCGTTGGCTTCACTTCAGGTGTTGACAATTCGACTAAAGAAATTGACTCTCCATCTTTTTCGTAGTTAAATTCAAGTCTGTGAATAGAAAATTGAGTACTCTATTGAATTGTAAATACAGAATGAAAATGGTGATGGAATTGTTCTAACTTCTAAATTTAGGTTTTCGGATAAATCATCACGATCACAACAGACAGCAGAGCATGTCATTGTATGAAAGGCCGGTGCTACCATTAGGCGGAGATGCTCATTACTGACCTTTAAAGGTTGCAGTTTTATGCAAATTATTGCTTCAAGTACAAATAATAGTTCATTGTTCATAATCATTTTTTTAGAATCCAAGATGGCAGTGCAAGTAGCTGGCCTTGTTTAGTAGGCAAATCTGTCTTATGTATTTAGTATTACATGTGATCATATGTATTTACATCTTGCTCTCTAACTAAGTTGCATACTCTGCTTTTTTCAAGGTTTTAGTATATTTATTAACTTGTTGTCATCATCTGCTTTTATTCTGATTTTGGAGGTAAAGGTTTCTCCCACTATCATTCCAAGTCTTCGGATTGAGATATCAGGACATTCAAGGTGGCTGCTCATTCCAGGCATGAAACTAAGCATGAGATCTGTAGTGATAATAGAAATGATTGGATGGAATTCATGTTTCAGAAACATCATGTTATAATCTGTAAAACTTCCCAAACAACAATTGGCCGATTATCAAAATTGAATTAATGGGCAAAATGGCATGATTGAATGTGAAACTGCAGGGGAATTTTATCCTAATGTGAATGCAATACTTGATGGGTCATTAGTATACCTTGTTTAAATTTAGCACATTGATTATCTGTCAAATGTCCAACGCAAATCAGTATCGCTTCGGTTAAGTATTTGTGTTGTTCATATGATACATGTTTCATCGTACTTGCGTCAGCCCACACCGAAAATAATTTCTTGATAGTCTGTAATGGAAATATGTGATACATTCGTATAGAATAATATCTGAAAAGTAATGTCAGTCGCACTGAAAAAAGATAATCCATCATTATTATGCGCTGGATATTATTTCAGCTCAAAAAAGAGAAATTAAATACTATGAAAAATTAATGCTCAGTCGAAAGGGATAAGATGCAAGGGAAAATACCCTGTAACACTCTGATCAATAAAGCTTAGTGGAATAGACAAAGAAAAGATAACAGATTTCAAATCAGTTTTAATTAGAGATGCACCGATGAGCAAATTGGCTGATTTCCAAATAATTAGTCGCCGACTATTATAATGCAGATTAACGCGATTGAGAACTAGGAATAGGGTTAGATTACACTGGTGGGCTTACTTTATGTGTCACAGGAAATAATATGTTTCTTACGTGCCCATCAATTATAATGAAAAATGTTAATAAAGATCCGGAAGCCCTAGACCAGTGGTTCTCAACCGGAGGTTCGCGGACCCCACTGAAAATGCAATGGGGTCCGCAAATGTTTTGAGGCAGCAAAAGGGGTGCGCCAGGACGAAAAGGTTGAGAACCACTGCCCTAGACTATATCAACAAGAAACTTGTCTAGAGCTAATTCAAAACAGACTGATACTAAAATGGAATTCTGTTAGAATCCTGACAGATAATATAATTAATTCTCAAGTGATATATAAATGACATTCAATTGTCCTTGAAGTGAACTAATAATGATTGTATTGAAGATGTTTCACCTCTATGAGAAGATGTTCAGTTTCCTCATCATCTGATATATAACCGATAATATTCTGCAATATGCCAGACTTTGTAAAATGTTTCATCAGTAATAATTTATGCAACAAAATGAATTTCAACTTCCTGTTTTTCACAACAGAATCCGCGAATAACCACTTTACACAACCATACCTGGCAGGATAAACAAACATTTTGCAATTGTACAGTACAGTAAGTAACAATAACTTTTACCAGAACTAAAATCTCATCAAAATACCAAGGTATACTCTTCATTAAATAAGTTACAGTTGGCTCCAAGCATCTTTCTGGAAGAGATGTGAGCAATTTATTACAAATCCTTCTCCAAACAAAATCGCTCTCCATTTTTTCAACAACGAAAGGTAGTATGACGCCAAGGAAAGAATCTGAACAACAAAAAGAAATATGAAGGAATTTAAAATTATTACACAAGGGAAGTTTCCCAATGCTATTTTCATATACCAACCAGCATGTCCACAACGACAAAACTGGCCAAGCATGTCTGCAAGGAACTTCACAGAAACATCTTTATTTGCCTTGACACATGTTACGAGTTCAGAAAGAGTAACTGTAGTTTGTACTGCTAACAACTCAAAAAATCCATTGTGGTGAAATAAATCACTGCAAAACAAAAGAGTAGAATCATTTTATCCACTCCAGTGCACACAAGCATTAATTTTTTCCTATTTTATGTTTCTTCTGGAGCATGATTTCATCACATGGCATAATTCCAGTTAAAAAAGTCCCCTCTAAAGAATGAATTAATGCAAATTAACTATTCTGTAGCTCTTTCATCTGTTTCAGGAAACAAGTGGTGTCCCTTGATTAATGGTTAAGAAAGATCAAAATGGTGTCTTCAGCATTGCTATTCAAAACCATGAGCTTGTTTTATTTTGTGATAAATTTGGCAAAGCAATAAAAATTTAATGCTTATTTGCATGCCAAACAGTTGGAATTTATTCACTGGCACTGTTCTCGAGATGAAATAGTGTCACTCAGATAAGTATAACTTCAAAGTAAGTGCACTTTCAATAAACATCTATGTACATTGAAGTTAAAATAGCATATTACTTGTATATGAGATATCTCGTATTAAAACAAAGAATATCGAACAAAGCAAATCGACCATATTAACTGGTTCAGAAAGAACTGCAGCACAGAACACTGTGATCATATATAACAATGTAACAAAATATCAAAGACAATAGAACTTTAAGAACACAATACATACCCAAATTTTCCATTCGTATTGTTGGCAATTTTCTCTGGTAAGGAGCTCAATATGCCTATTATCTTCGAAGAAAGAACCGGAGGAAGATAAGCTGCATCTGACGAACAATGACATTGATCCAGGAGTAAAGTAATGAATCTTTTTTCTATGAAGTATGATTCAAGCAATCTTATGCAGAATGTTTGCCTAGCACCTGACCTGATGAGGACGAAGTTCAACACTTTAGAACACGGCAACATTGATAACAATAAACGTTCGTAACTCTGCGTGGGTTTGTTAGATTGATACTCATACTGGAAACATTAGCACAATAACTACCAATTTCTACTTAGTCAAACTCCTGCTTAGTGAATCCATGTAAAAAAGATAACTGCAACCCAGAACACTTGCAGATCATCCTTACCATCCATATTTTAGAGTTAAATGACAGGCTCGCCATCTGACAGGATTTCAACTCTTCAATCAACTTATTAATTCAAAGCTTTAGGCCAAGAGAAAGATGGTTTGTATTAACAAGTCTTGGATGTACTAAGTGGAAAAGTTATGATTTAGTATGGCATAAAAAATTACCTATAATATAATAATTTACTATCACTCAAATGCTTTAGTTATGATTTTGCTGCCTCGGGTGGGAATCAGTAACACACTTACCTTTGCTTGTTGAAAGATGTAGAAAGAGCGAATAATGCAACATTAGGTGGGCATTTCATGAAAACTTCAAACAAAGGAATATCGTGCCGTACTTCATAATCGCGCAAATTGTTTGTTATCCAGTTCAGGTCACTTTCACATAGTAATATGTTGAGAAAATTCACCAAATGTTGACTGAGATTTAGGGGTAGTGGACAACTGTCAAAAAGCTGAGCAGAAAATGGATCAGTAATACTGCAAATATTTTAGTGACCTAAGGTACCATGTTTGACAAATCTTTATCACCTCAGAAATATCCGTAAGCTCTTCAAGTTTGGTCGGCGATTCCTTGCATCCTTCGTGCATTAAATTTTGACATCGCTTTATGGACGCCAGCCATAAAGATTCTTTTTCGGTAGATGTCATTGCATGACTTCAATATAAGTAGTGGTAGCAGTAAATAAGGCTGAAAAACACCAGATAAGGTCAGGACCGTCAATAGCAACCAGTCTCCGGGACAAGTAGCTCTGCCTTTAGCCCTCATGCAATTTTTGTTTTGTGTGAAATCTTCTGTTTCGAAAGAACTGTCAAACGTAGGAAATTTAATGTATTATTTAGAAACCATCGGTATTTACAATCCTTTATATTTTTTGTGTCACGAAGGGAAACACAAAGCCTTCTATTTACCAAATTATTGTTTTTTGGCGTACCCAGGCACTCGAGGCATTAGCCTCGTTTCCCGGTCCACCCTCTCAGTTGGTTTGATAAATATCATAGTAAACACCGGAGATATTTACAAGGTTTTTTTCAAGAGGTTCAGGTTGAAATTAAAACAACTAAAACTTATAACACTAGGCCTTAGCCTTAATTCTCAACCCAAAGAATGACGTAGAAACACATCCTATAGTATCACCATACATAGTTATCAATATGACTTAATCGGGTTATTCAGTATGTTACCCTTTATCAGATGTCCCAGTAAAATGTTTAGGAGTTATTTGATAGGTCGTGTCTACAGCATATGACGTCACAGTCTATCAATCTCATTTGGCAAGTTGTCGGGGTGAGTGATTGCATTACACTGTTAAAATTTTCATGAGATTTCGATGACGGGAAATCTAGTCTGTGTTTCACTTTAGCAAACGTCTTATCAAAATATATAAAAAAATCCATTTCACGATGGAACATTACAAGCTTTCGGCGAATTACTGAACGACGATTAATAAAAAATCAAGAGGTCTGTAATTCTGCGTAACACTTAGCAAATTTTCTGAAAATTTACTTAAAGTGCTGTATTGATTTGTTGTATGTTACCAGAGGATATACAGTACATCGGTACCGAACATACACGCGTGTTGCCTGATCGAACACAATTTACTACGCTAGTATTTACGTTCTCGTCACGCATAGCAAGACTCAAAATGAGCAATAAAATAATCCAAGATCTCCGATTCTCCCTATACCATTAACAGCGTATCCGCAATCCTCGGATTATGGAGAATGATTGGTTTGCAAAACGCATATTTTAATGCAAAGAATTTTTTATGAGAAGATATTTATGATTTAATCTTTCTTACTAGAATGTAATATACTACTGTTTGGTATTTTTGTTCTGCATCCGTTTTCGAACGCTGCTTGAAAGAAAAAAAGGGGACATTTGAATAGTGCGCTTTGAGCGTTTCGGCGGCTGACTCGTGACCTCACGTTTCGTTTGTATTTTTTATCACGGAAAGTACGTCTGATTTCGCATGCTGTTGAGTTAGTTAGGCAATTGTTATTCTAGTTATCGTTAATATATTATGGATTCGCGTGAGACTTATACCTTAGGCTTTTGGGGAGATGAGAGTGAGGATATAATAAAACGCGATTTTCCAATTCATAGAGCTTGTCGCGATGGCGACATAAAGGCACTTAATGAAACATGGGCTGTCGCTTCATATGATCATTTGACTGCTGAAGATAAATTTTATGGATGGACTCCTATACATTGGGCGGCGTATTTCGGCAAAATCGAATGCTTGAATACACTTCTGCGTTTCGGCGTGTGCGTTAACATTTGCACGTCGAGATTTAAACAGACTCCGTGTCATATCGCGTCCTTTGGCGCCCATCCGCAATGCTTACTAGCCCTTCTGAGAGCCGGGGCTAATTTTCATGCTCAGGATTATCTCGGCGAAACGCCGATTCACAAAGCTGCCAGGGTAGGGAACGCGGAATGCATCAGTGTGCTGTTGGCAAATGGATCGAGGGTAAACCTGTGCAATAGCAATGGACATACACCGTGTGATTTGTCGCGAATGCAAAATTTTTTGGAATGCATGCGTCTCCTTGGAAGCGTGGAAAGTGATAAGCAGTTAAATGGAATTTGCAATTCAAACTTACACAATGGTTCATCGGGAATGCTTCTTTCCACAATGAACGGCCACGCAAATGGTCATGCCGATTCAAACCGAAAGAGACTATACGATGATGAGAGCATACCGTCGTTTAAGCGCCGAAGGTTCAACAGCACAAAGAACAATGGTTTTCTAGAGTGCGGTAACGGATGTCACGACGATGGAATGGAAGTAGATGTACGTGAACTGCCCAACAATGATCGTCAACCGTCCAAAGAAAAAAGTGATGCCAGCTTCCGTGCACCGAGCCCGGGAATGGAAATGCGCGTACACGGAGATGAAGATATGCAGTTGTGGTGTCATCTGAACGGTTTTAGCGATACTGCGGAAACGATACCTCCAAGTAATTCGATTTCTCCTACGTCTTGTATGAAGCATAGGCAGCCATTCCAGAATAAGAATTGTTATGATAAAACAGTGTGTAATGATTTCAGAGGTATGCAGTCTCGAGGCTGGCATTGAAATACAGCATTGTAACTGTGATGGTAAAATAACTGTTCTGTAATGTTATTTGCACAGAACTGTTGCCAAATAGAAATTTTACTAACCTCAAAAATGACTTTGATGTGGCCTGTAACCAGGTTACTATTAACCAAACGGCTTAATTATAATATTACTCTCAGCATGATGACATTCTATTGTGAAAAACTATATAATTTTGACTTCTGTTAGTGACATACGGTACAGATACATTCAAATATGCCCCCAGGCCCTGTAGCAGCCGTTACTGATTCCTTGAAAAAGCGATGGCTCAAAATTCATACAGAACTTGTTGATAAATTGTAAATTGCACAATTTAGTTTTGTTCCATTACAATTACATACTTCTTTGGTATTTTACTTTTTGTGCAGTATTTTTTTTTCAATTTTCTGCTAGTAGTACGACAGTTTTGCATATAATATAGGAGACTGGAAGTATTTAGACAGTAAGACAATAATATTTTTGTTTCGCATCACAAGAATGTGTTTATTGCTGTAATTGTAATATGACTAGAATACAAACGGAATTTTCTTGAGTGCAACGATGAATTAGTAGGATCAATAATGCCTACCACAGTGTGTTTTTTAATGATCTTTATTTTATGCTTTTTATACATTCTGCCATTCTTTGTTTTCTAAAATTTGAAATCTGTAGGGTCTTTTCAAAATTGCCACTTTATTTGGAATTAAAATAGAAGGCATTATATTGGGAGTCATTTTATACGAGCAAGGTCAGTGGCACTTAGATAATATGGTAGGTATAGTGCCAGATTGTCGACAGTGGAAAATATTGTATTAAATTTATTATATTACACAGCCATGTTATTAGTATCCAAGTATTATAGACCTAAATTTAAGCTACAGTAATTATTATCTGTTCGACAAAGCATTACTAAACAGGTATTTGAAATCAAATTGGTTGGTTTTAGATTCACTATTAACATTTGTTATATCGAATAGTGTATTCATTTCAGGCTTGGTTCACATAATATATCATTCAATCTATGCGTGGTATTTGCTCAGGAACAATCTGTATATACCTAGCCTTTATATAAATGAATGTCAAACCATGTATCACAGTAGAGCACCAAAACACAAATTACATACACATACACTTAACAAAAATTACAGACTGTCTTTATCACACTAAAGATACTATGTTGTTGAAATCACCACAAGGAAATAAGCTATCCAAAAAGCCTTTTGTGACATAGTTGTTTTAAATTATAATATGAAAGGAGTACGTACATCTGGTTCCTCATCTTACCAGATATTACAAATTTAAAATCCATATTATTGTCATTAAACAACATAGTAATTTTATTGTGAACTACACAATTCAAATATACAGTAGAACCTCGCAGTATGAGTTTAATTCGTTCCCAGTACAAAGTGATTTTTCCCATTGAAATCAATGGAAAACTAATTAATCCGTTCCATACTCCAAAATCCATGCAAAATACCTTTTTAAGATATTTTTTAACAGAAACGTGCAGTTAGAATAAAAATAACAAAAACACAAAAAATTCACTAGCACCTAAACGCTAGCGACATTACCGCTACGAAAAAAACACATCAATTAAGCGAGTGCAGACTGCGTTTAGTGAGAGAAGTACGGTATATTGAGCACGTGCTTCATCTTACAAATCGATGACAGCTAGAAATGCTATCTATTGCCTCCCTATACCTTGCCATAGTGTATGGTGGTCGCTCATACTATGAATTTTTACTCATTGTATGAGTATCTTACAGTGGATCACTCGTGGTGCGAGGTTCTACTGTAGTCCACTCCGCGATGGTGAGTTTAGATATTTGTTAACCGTTCACTCACTTCCCACAGCTTTTCTGCAACGGCATCATCTTTGGCATAAGGCAAAAGTTCTTTTACCTTATTATCTTTAAAAAACTTTCCTGAAGTATTCTGGAGATCCGGATCTAAGCAACACTTTATTATGACTTGACATCCATGTTCTGGAGTCCTCATGAAAACATTCCCAAGTGTTCGATAGAAAAAGTATTTGATCCACGAATCAGAGATGACATATCGTGCTAGTTGAGTTTTAACAAAACCGGGACTAAGCGAATTGATTGTGACTCCCGTCCCTTCCAGCTTTTTACTCAAGGCGTGAGCAAACAAGATGTTGGCTACTTTGCTGCGACTGTAAGCTTGCATGCGGTCATATTTCTGCTCAAAATCAATATCTGCAAAGTCAATTTTACTGCGTGTGTACAGCATGGAAGAAACGACAACTATTCGACTTGGCTGGGATGACTTTAACAGATCCAAAAGAAGGTTGGTCAAAGCGAAATGACCCAAATGATTTATTCCAAACGTACTCTCAAATCCATCCTCTGTAAGGGAACGAGGCACTCCAAAGACCCCAGCATTGTTCACAAGGACGTCCAACCTATTTTCGGACTGGAGGATGTCTTCGGCAAATGTGCGAACAGAGGCGAGCGACGACAAGTCCAAATGCTTGATAATCAAAATACCTTTATTAGTTTTTTTCCTGATTTCCACAACAGCAGATTTTGCTTTGTTGATATCACGACAAGCCAAGATAATTCTAGCATCCCTCTTTGCTAATTCAGTTGCAGCAGACTTCCCAATGCCTGAGTTTGCACCCGTGATCAATATAGTTACTCCTGAAACATATCAACCTTGTGAATACTGATAAGCTCACTTGGTAAGATTAGTATTAACTTAATCGGATTTTTCGGAGGACCACACTACACACTGCATGGTAAGTAATGGATCATAGTGAGCTAGTGAAATGAGTAGTTACAATTTATTAAGCAAGTCAAATATTTAGAATCTGTTAGGCATCCATTTCTACATTCGTTAGGCTAAGGAAAAACTCACTCACCTTTAGCTGATTTAATGCCTGTGTACTTAGAATGCTTAAAAGCCCTCTTCATTACTAATACAAAACCCATACTGAAAAGTGAAACACAACTCCACCACTTCAGTTCGAAACCTGGAAAATACATTCTGGAAACGAAATGATTCCGCTATGTCATAGTATTGCTAAAGGAATGGAAATGTAAAATCAGACTAAACAAGTTGGTTGAAGTGGGAGTACTGTATTACATAAATTACAACGAATTGCACGAAAAAATATTTGACGTCGGTCATGAAAAGTTTTCTCATACAACTATGTATGCCACGTCAACTTTTTAATCATTCATGAATGGTGTCTACTTGCAAACATTTATAATAATTGTAACACAATTCAGTAATCATAGTTTTGATTAACTAGTGCTCATGTAGACATCTAGCGATCTTCAGCAAACAGAGTATTACTGCATTTCAAAAAGGTGAACGCGAGTGCAACGGTGTTGTTTTGTTCTTAGTTAGTGGATATTCTCCTATGTTTTATGCTCTTCTCATGTTATAGAGGTGCGTGAAAATGCCACAGTCGCGAAACGTTGAAAATGTCTTGAGTTCAATCATCACTCCAGGAAGCGTTCACGAACGTAAGCATAAATCCCGTAAAGATCATAAGCATTCGTTCGTTTCACATGGATCTCCTGAAGAGATAGTTCGTGTTTGTGAAGGTAACTCTTGTGCTCCTCGTTTATACACATGAATTGTTTCATTGTTATGTCTTGCATTTAGGAATTGAACAAAAGCAAGTTTTCAGTGACAAAGAATGCCAAATCATTGAAAAACAAATAAATGGAATTGTTGCAAATGCTGAAAAAGGAATGTACAAGAAACAAACTGTAGATCATGCTCCTCTACGAATGAAGTATTTCTTCGGAGAGGTTACCTTCACTACATATATCACTCACTTTTTAAAGTTATGACCCATCTCATAGCTTCTATTTGGTGTAAGTCTAGTAGTGTGGTCCCTTCGACACCCGTTCTTTCAAGAGGGATCACTACTAGTCTAGTACCTTCATTTTCAGTGTTTTCTTTTATATTAGGGCTATACATACGGGAGTCAAATGGAACGTAAGGGCCCTGGACAAGAGAAGCTTTATGAGAGAGGCGAAGTCGATCCCATACCAGAATGGATTCATGAAATGATTATCAAGTTGGTAGTATTAAGCTCAATTGGAATCTAGACAATATACACTAACTCAATATATAATTTGACTTCATTATTGCTTGACTTTGATATTCTTCAGCTCTTAAGACACTTACAGTGACCAAGATGAATACAAATAGCCAATGGTGAAGTGGATTATTAATTGCAAAAGCATGCACTGTTACCTGCATTCACATTGTTGTTATTTTATCTACAAGAGATATATTTACTTTATCGGTTATAATGAAATATTTTGAGCAACTTACACTTGCAAATCAATCCATTATAATTTTATCATTGGTTATTATATTGTTAAGGTTAGGGTTGTACAATTGGAGGATCAATTAGCTGCTTCAATTGAGGGACATGTGTAGTATGTTTATAATTTGGTGGGTCAAGGATCAAGGCAGTGTTGACACTGGGTGAAAGTAGTTTTTTATTGCCTTAAAAGCAATACGCATTGCATCAAGGTGGTAGTTTTTTATTTCGGCAGTGTTCAGCTTATTTTTTCCGAAGTATAAAACAAGTAATTTGCAATAACAGAGACAAACTTTAGTGTTTCTAAAGTTTGTTGTAACTTTTAAGTAACTGATATGTGACCACATGGTATTTCTACATTAGTTCATAAAATTGGATGATTTGATAATATAAATTCCGAGCCATTATTTTTCAAAGGCGTTTGGAAGATGAGAAGGTAATCGAGAAAAACTGGATTACTTCAGCAGTGATAAATGATTACCTTCCAGGGGGATGCATCGTTTCACACGTCGATCCTATTCATATATTTGATCGGCCGATTGTGAGGTAATATTGGTTTAGGATTTAGTTTTTGTACCAAAAATAAAGAGCTGGAAATATTTACCATGTAATGAATATTAAAATTTTTCATGACATACACCTGTGTAAAATTTGGTTATTGTACTATCAAGGCGAATTATTGGATTGGTAGGTTTTCTGGAAGTTGCAAGACTTACTTACCCTGGTAATCATTAAACAGAAATATCTGTTGTTGATTTATGCTGATGATGCTTATTTATGCTTTATTCAGCGTCTCATTCTTCAGCAAAAGCGCCCTTTCGTTTGGATGTAGATTTTCCTTCAAACCTATACGTGTATCCAACCCAGTCGTTTGCTTACCCATGGAAAGAGGTTGTTCTACGAGCATAAGGTAACTAATTTTATTAAACATTCGATAGGAAAACATTGCGACTGAATTTGTGAATATTTTCAGCGGATATGCTGCAGATAAAATAACACATTGTATTCGTCCAGAAGACATAACAGAAAGACGTGCAGTTATTATACTTCGAAGGTAATTTTCAGTTGTTTCAATACTGTTGTCTGATCGTGCGACTACACCATTCATTCATGGGATTTGCTACCTGACTAACAGCTGAATAAACTGGTTGGTTGGGAAGTATGAGTATGAAGTTGCTTTGCGTGTGGTGTGAAACTCACGGATCACTATTTTTTCAAACCATGGATACTGCTGGATTATTGTAATTAACTTATTCGGTTGGTACCAATGTAGTGGAGAAAAAGTCTTTCCGGCACTTAACTCAAAGCCAAAGGATTACAAACATACCGAGCTAGCAGTAGCACTTGGCTGAGAGCATTTGTACAGCATTCTTTATTGCTAGTTCATATAATTATTGCATACCCTTACGTATCTGCATTTTACAATTTTTTCTCATCACCATTATAACGAAGCGACGTTAATCCAGAACCTAACGTATGTCTATTTTATAGCCAAAAATTTTCAACCTATTTGTCAAGAGTATCGTTATATATATGTAGTAACTATATATATATAGTTAATGTTGTTTACCTTCATTAGTTGAACTAGTCTGAATTAATAATGTATGCCATTCAGAACATTGGATAATGCTCCAAGGATGAATAACCATGATAACATATCACACCACCACAGTATTCTACACAAATCTCACCAGAACAGTAGCGGGTGAGTGACTGATGATGACGACAAAGCCTGAATTATGTTACTTTTATCAACAGACTGAATATTCAAACTGCTTTAAATTCAAGCACGTTTTTAAATGTTTAGACATCGAAGATCTCTTGAGACACGTCATGGGAAAAGGGACAGGCATCACAGAGATGGAGACAAACCTGCAGCAAAGAGACGCCGAAGCGACTCTGACACTGTTCTTGCACCAAAAAGAAAACGACTTTCAAGCTTTGATAACCTTCATGTGAAAGTAGAATAATTTATAATACTGTTATTTTTAAAATTAGTATGAATTCATTCTTTTTTTTTGCAGGAGAAGAAGGAAATGACCGAAAAACAAATTCAGAAAATAAAGGATGATGCAGAATCTAGTTTATTGTTCAAGAAAACAACCAGAAGACCGAAACCGTTCTTCATGTAGCACGTAGTGTTACATTTTGTACACGTTTGTTTTTGACACATGACATCATTTCAGTTTTGTTAACGTAATAAAATTGAAACACACATATTTTCATTTGAACATATGATTCTATCTTTTGTAATGTTTTACCTGTTTTATTTAATTTCTATGTGTCATGATCGGAATGGCTGTTGTTAAAATTTGTCTCATTGCTTTGCTGTAAATATGCAAAATTCTTTATATACTTATATGCAGCCGCCATATTTCCAGCTGATTAGCTCTGTCATAAGCACAACACTTTCGTATTTCAGCTATTTCAACCAGCTCAATTCGTAAATGCGGGGTCATTTCATTTTCCAGCTCGTTCAAGCATTTTTGAAAATGATCATACTCCTTGCATGTAACATCGAGTTCTGCCATTGTAAAATTAATTCTTTTTTCAACAGACAATAACACCAATAATGAAGCATCCTTCATATCTTTCAAACAAAATGTAAGAATAATGAAGAGGGTGCGAAAAAACGCATCCGTAACTTCGTTGTCGTAAAAGACATCGCATGCTAGAATTATATCGAACGAGCTGATATTTATACTTTTCAGTTCATGAGCGTCTTTGAGTTTGAACCAGTCTAATTCTCGGGCTTTAACTCCTGTCGGATTTTTCAGAAAAACAGAATTTGCTGATATGTTCTTTTCGCATACCCTAAGTATTGAGCCTCCAATATCTGTAATTAACACTTCATCAGAAATCATACCCACCAGTATCCCAGTTAGGCCAACACCTCCGCCTAACTCCAGCACTCGTTTTCCCCGAAACTGCTCTACGTTATGTAAGACATAATCAGACATCACAAGTGCACCTCTCCAAACTTGCAGACCAACGGAATTTAGTTCAGAGGCCATTGAGTGATAAATAGGCATTACAAGAGGATTTCGGATAAATCGAGGTTGTCGTCTGGGCACAATAATATCGCCATCTTCGTCGCTTTGCACGAGTTCCGAACTACAGGAGTCATAAGATTCTTCATCCCATTTTAGTCTGTGCAAAAGTTCACATTCGAGCGCGTCAGGGATATCTAATTCGAATTCCGTAACGTAAACATTATTGCACCCTATTTGTTTGCAATCAAAAGTTGTGAAGTCCGAGTATGTTATGTTCTTGTTAATGTGGACATCAGACAGTATCAGCTCGCTCATTCTGATACAATACAGTACAAGTAGAACTTGCTTTGCTATTTAGTCGACTGTCAAGTCACTGAATCAGCTGTTTCCTTATGCAGTTCCCGTTACGCATGAATTGTTATCCAGTGATGTAAATCAGTCAATCAAAATCAACTCTGAAAGCCTTCAATATTCCATGGCGCCTATCTTACACTGATTTAACTGAGTAATGCTCAAATGGTAGTACGATAATAAGCATGGATACGGAAATTTCGACAAAAGATTTTTTGATTCCGCTCGAATTTACCAAGGAGGAATCCAACAACGTGAGTACGATAATCGAAAAGATTACCCAGAATTCTGCGAAAGAGCAAGAAATAGAGGATCTCGTCGCATGTTTGATCGAAAAGGCACAGTCCGATTCTAAGTACGGAAGACCCACAGCTAAACTATGTAGCGAACTTGCCAGAAAACAAGGTATGGCAAAATCACCGCCCACGATAAGGAACATTCTTCTGTCTAATTTACAAGCATCATATAAAAGTTTTCAAACGAGGGAATCTGTACAAGAAAAGAAATGGCTCGCTTTCGTCAACTTTTTTTGCAGTATTTTTGATATTATCAGGATTAATGGTACATCACTCACAGCCCTTGCTTTACCAATCATCAATTGTCTATCCTCGCTGGCAAAGCTGGAAAATTCTGGTAAAGAAGATATGGTTGAACTTCTCTTCTATCAACTGCAGTTCATCGGGGAAGAACTCGAGAAAATTAACAAAGACAAAATGACTCATCTGTGCGAACTATTGCGAGAAATGTTTTTATCGAAGGAAGCTACTCAGTTTACCAGACTTCTACTCATTCAAATACTTGAACTTAGAGCAGGAGATTGGAAATTATCTCCTGCAGCACATGAGTATTATTATGGAGGCCTTGACATTAAAAGCAATCAATGATGTTTATAGCCATGTTATAGAATTTTCAACATGAACCTGTTCACCTTGCGGCACAGTTGTCCAGGATCCAACCTTGTCCTTTCAAGATCTTTGTATCACTGTCTCAGTAGAGTAGAAAAAACAGATCGTTTTTCCCGATAGGAGATTTTGAATAGAAGCTATCCTAGCTTTAAACTTACTGCTCCCCCTAATTGAAATGGATCTAGTTTAATTGATTTTGGGTCTTTTATTATATTTTGCACTGTTTAACAAAGGATTTTTGTCCAGCACCTATGCAGACAATCCTAGTCAATACAGTATGCCATCTATGCTTTATATATGAACTATACCCGTCTTGCTAACTCTCTTGACCACTGCACTGGGTATTTGATCCCAAAGATTTTCATCATCACATCAGTGCCTGCATATCTTTTGCAGGTGTGAAGTTGGTTAGAGATGCAGTTGTTGAAATTGTCTTAGTAATTTATTGCTGTTCTTTCTATACAGCATGTTGTCAGGTGAATAGTTTATTTAAATATTTTAATATGGCTGAACTTAACATTGGAAAACATTGTGATATAAAGGATTGCCATCAGTTAGATTTTCTTCCGTTTGAGTGTGACAGTTGTTCAAAGATTTTTTGCTTGGAACACAAGTCAACGACAAGTCATGATTGTATGTTCATCAATAACATAAAGGAAGTTAAAACACATGACCATCCGACATATGATTGCAAATTCGAAGATTGCAGTAACCATGAACTTGTACCGGTATGTTGCACACTGTGCAGCACCCAATTTTGCTTGCAACACCGTCTCCCAGAGACCCATAATTGTAAAGAGTTGAAGAGTAGAGATGTAGGTCAAACCTCCTTACAAGAACACATGGACAAAATTGTGACCAATATAAATAGAAGAACCAATATAAAAACCACAAAGCATAAAAGTGTTAAAAGTCAGAAGATTGCAGCCAAAGTTGAGCTAATGAAAATGAAGCTCAAAGCCACAGGGGAAGTCGGGATACCAGATGAAAACAAAGTATATTTTGCAATAACTCTTCCTTATAACGGGGAGAAAGTAGTGTTTGCTAGTTGTCGCTGGACTTTCGGTAGGCTTGTGGACTATATGTCAACGTTGTGTAATTTAAGAAACACAAACAATGTTTCTCTGCAATGTCGCCTGCAGCTTCAAAACAGTACTACCAGTCTGATAGTGGATAGCAGTATGACAATTGAACAAGCCCTGAGTGAAGAAATCGTATTTTCAGGATCCAAACTTAGTTTATGCTATATATCTAACTATCACAATTTAGAATTACAATGCAGTAGTTAATATAGTGCATTCCATGTTTTATAGTGTGATTACAAACTGGCCTACTAAAGGTTAAGAACACCTGTGAAAAAAATATAAATCTTGGACATCATTTTTTACTTTCAACTAATGCTAATTTAGGGAATTTTCACATATTCATAACTGTCAAGTGTAAGTGCCGGTGTTATGTTACCTACAGTTATGCACGCTACAGCTTAGGGCCTTTCCATTACAGTGGACACTGCTCATTGTGATCACTCTCGGGCAGCCTTGATAACAATAACTGACTGATAACTGGAAAGGATATAATTATGATATAAATGTTTTCCGCCAATTGATATCAATAATAATACCCAATATATAACATTATCCACGATCATAATAAGTGGCATTGATTTTCAAACTTTACATAAACTTCAGGTGTATGCTTTTAACAGATGAACTCCATAGGTTGATGTGGCCTAGGTATATACCTATATATATTACAGCTTGACTAATATATATAGATTAGCAGAGTGACCAGACCTTGCAGAGCTAATATTATTGACCAAATTTACTAAAGATCCTTTAAAAAATAGCTAGGTTGTTTCTATACAAAAAAGGGGGCATTAGAGCGACCTTAAGTAGGATTCCATACTCTTCTGACACGGAAACAGCCTGGACCGGTTCTTTTGTTGATGCATTATTCTAGGATGTGACCCAGCTTCGGTGAGTTTTTTTAGCGTACATTATTGTAGGGGCACTTCATGTCATGGGAACTGGTTTTTCCTAATGAGCTCTAAAAGCTGTTACGGTCTCTCAAGCGATTCTATGTTTCCTACAGTATTTCCGGTGGGAATTGTGCATGCTAGATCGGGACGGAATCACAGTTGTTTAAAAAATTAGTTATGGAGAAAATTAAAACTTCCTTAAAAAAATTAACCATGATCTATATGCCACCAGCTCGGTCATATAATCTGCATCAGTAGATCAATAGTGCCATGGGCATAAAAAATATTTATATTGATAAGTACCAGTCGGTAATATTTTATATGACGTTTAATTCGTCTTAACGTTACCATGTAAAATTCGCAAAATGTTTGGGATTTACGACCTGCGACCAGGGAAGTGCAAAGCAGGTAATTGGAATGATGGAACTGCCAGATTGAAAATATACGCCCCAGTTCAAACAGCTACTTGAGTATTGTTGTAATTAGTGATGCATGGTTATGATTTATTCACTACATACTTGTAGTCTCTTACGCCATCACAATGACTCACTACCGGTAAATTTTCAGCCAACAGAACCATGTCATCGTTAGCCGGCGCTCACGTGAAATTCGCGTTTATACCAAAGTAGCATCTGTGCGCCGCATGTCGCAATGCCGCTTGCTGATGGGTATATCATTTTTATATATGGCAGGATATCATTATATTTAGCCAAGCTGATACGTTTCAATTTTTAATCGTGTACGACACATTCTGCTTCAACCTCATGATTTCCGACACTAGTTGTCGTGAGTATTTCATTATCTCGACAAATTACTGTACGGTATCGTATATCCTTGTCGCTTAAGTCTGCCATGCGGCGCGAGCTCTCACGTGTACATTGCGTGATAGACCTGTGTTAAAATTGCATCACACATCTACAAGAGCGTGATTCTGGAAATATCCCTGGTGGCATACAAAATAACCGATCAAAAATCGTTTTCTTTCACGTGAACTCTCCATTTTGACCGGCATCTTGGTTCCATATATATATATATATACTGTATATATATGTGTATACGAGGATAGTGTCACCAGACGATCGTGTAAACTACGCAGCATTATTAGTTATAGTACAGTATACTCCTGTTACGTTTAGTCTTACTAAAATCGATTTTACTTTAATTTACTGCAGTGCTCTCTCAGTAAATGGAAATTGGTTAATAAATTCAAAATTACGGTCCCATATGCGCATAGTTGACTCCTTCGTTATTGATAATCCATTACAGTAGCTAATTTGCGTTAGCTAGCTAGATTCTTTATACTGTCGAACTTTCTGTTCAACATGTGGTGTTCTAGGATAGATCGGTGAATGGCTACCCAGATGTGTATCATGTATGGTATTATTTTCTATTTATAAACAGCATGGATTACGGATACTTTAGGATTTCGGATTATACGGTATATTGACTGCAATTAAAATATAACAATCAGGATTGCATGACAGCTGAAGTTTATGTTACGAATCTGTATTTTGTTGACAAATCCATTGTGTCATTTGTTGTCGGTATTTCGTCATGATCAGCTGATGAAAGAACGTTATGACTGAAAATACGAGCGCAACTTCGCTCAGAAACGTCTGATACGATCATGTATTCGCCAGTCGAGATTCACGCAGCGAGCGCATGCCAACCGCCTGTGTTTGTTCACTTTTCTCTCCTGCTCTATCTCTCCTTCTTTCTCTCCTTTGCTATTTCAAGTTGGCACTCGGCATTGTTATTTTGAATAGCGTGTTGCGCAAACTGGAGAGATGCGTAGGAGAGCAGTTATCGCAGCGGCATTCAACATTCAGTAATAGGAAGTTTTGAAAGAGGATGGTGTACGGCCCTCCGGGCTTATGGAAGGTTTACGCGCTATTTTTGAGATAAATAACAACAGTTAGTTAGCACAATCTCACAGAATGATTTAAAGCGAAAAAATAGTCAGTATGAATATTGATAGAACTGCGTTTGGGGTAACATTTACGCCAACTTGTTATCCGTTAAGGAAAATGGTTTTTCATATTGAATGAGATGTTTTGATCATGCGGCGGTTAGCACGTATTCGTGTTTACAACTTAAAGATTTACTGGTAAATATAAATATCCCGATTTAGTAATTTTTATGGTTTGTTGTTTTTCTCCGAGAGTATAAAAGTGATATGAGCTGTGATCAGATTATCTTAGTATGTATTTAGTGCCACATAACGCTGAACCCGATTTCGTTTGATTAGGTTAAGTTAGCGCCTGGAAACTATTGTATGTATGCAACAACTAATTTAAAAGCGTTTTGCAGTCAATGAATTATATCCTGGATTTGTATAAGACACTAACATGTTTTGTACGCTCTTTTTCCAGTGCTAATATAAAGTAATCATGGTGCTAACCATAACTGCGAATGACATCTGCGATAAATCTCTTATGAAAGAGGAAAGCGAGAAAACATTCACAAAAAAGTGCAAATATGCATGTATACTGTTTCACGAAATATGCAAGTTCCAAAAAGAAGGCTTGCTATGCGACACGTTCATCTCGTCCAACACGGAGGAGAAAGTTGGCGTCCACAGAGTAGTACTTGAAAGTGCTAAATCGCTGGATAGCGATTACCAATCCGATAGCGAATGCATGGACAGCGATAATGAGGAAAATAAATTGAGATGTCTGTCAAGTTCTGGTGATTCTCTTGTTTTCGAAGAAGCGTATCCATCGGACGATGAAATTGACGACTATCAATCTTCGCCAATTGTATCTCACAGTATGGAACCACTATCAGACAGACTAAAAGCACTGAACGAATTGAGGCAACGAGGACGATGTTGCGATGTAACCCTGCAAGTTTCCGGTGTACGCTACCCAGCCCATCGCGTCGTGTTAGCTGCAGCAAGTGAATATTTCCGTATCATGTTTACATCGGGAATGAAAGAACAAACTTTGTCTTGTATCGAACTGAAAATTGCTGAATATGTAGATGTATGCCAGATCGTCAAGGTGTTGGATTATGTATACACCGGTGATATTTCTCTCGACGACAACAACATTTTTGACATCTTGGTCATGGCTGCCTTCTTTCAAATATCACCTCTAATTGAGCAATGCGAAAATCTTATAATAGATCAAATCTCGAACAATAACTGCTGTGCCTCGATTTCACTTGCTAAAACCTATGCGTTGACGAAATTGCTCGCTGCCGCGAAAATTCATGTTCACGACAACTTCCCGCGGCTCGATTTTGAAGAAGACCAATTGGAAATGCTTGAAGAAGAAGATCTTCTTCAACATTTGGGAAGCGACACCCTAGGAGGTAATATTGCCTTAAGAATATCAGAGACTTGCGTTTTAAACAACGTAATCAACTGGTTATCAGCAAAACAATATCAGGATGGTCACGATTTACTCGCCCATGTGAGATTCTCCCAAATACCGAAACAAACAATCGAGGCGTGTATGAATTCTTGCAACCCCAATCTACGAACACCATTACTCAATGCACTCGAATATCACCATAATATATATCAACAACCTCTACTACGAAGCCATCGTACGGAATTGCGAACAAATCATAAGAAATGGACGTGTTTTGACGGAGTTTTGTCACCAAGACCAGTAAAACTTTTTGACGATTCACCCCGCGCTACGCTGTTGTGTAATAACGGAAAGAATGGCGAAAGGCAAGAAATACGAGATCCTTTTCATAACGTAGAGGAAGTTGCTGGATTTGTCTATGTAATCGGTGGAACAAGGTCGTCCGCTCTGGGTTACAGTGGTAAAATGGTTCGGTACAGCTCGCAACTTGACGCTTGCGTTTCATTGGCCTCTATGAAGGAGGAGAGAGGCGATTTCTATTCTTGCGTTTTTGAGAATCATATTTACGTTTTTGGCGGTCGCAATAAATACGGAGCGATGTCGTCGTGCGAACGATACAGCATATCGAATAACGAATGGGAACAGATAGCCGATCTTCCGGAAGCCCTCTACATGATGGGCGGGACTATTCATGACGGATACGTCTATATTTCCGGAGGTTTCAATGATGAAGACGCCGTTGGAAGTATGTTCAAGTATGATCCAAGGAATGACCACTGGGAAGAATTGCCCTGTCGTTTTTTCAAAGATCGTGGGTATCATGTTATGATAAATGACAATAATGGAAGTTTCTGGGCCATTGGAGGAGCGGACAACCCCTTTTCAGGGCGTAACGTTTGGGAAGTAGAGCGGTTTGACGTTGCCGAGTGTATGTGGAATTACGTTGGACAGGTTCTAGCAGTTCAACCCTTTTTGTCTATGCAAAGGTTGAACGGTTTTCTGAACGAAGACGGTTGTATTTACGTGTTTGCCGTTACCAACACTGACCATTCGTCTGTCATGAAGTATGATCCGTTGAACAACTTATGGCAAGTGATGGATACATCTGTTCCATTCTACGAAGTAAAAATTGATAACGCATAAAGTACATGTGCTAGAAAGTATGCTTCAACGGTTATGAGCATGGCTTTTGTCATTTGTACAGGAGAAGGATAATGCTTAGCCTTTATATATGTTATAGTCAAACTGTGAGTTATCCCGATCTCCACCGCATAGTGTTAGTTTATTTTCGAATCATTGGTACAACTAGGTTGTACAAGGACAATACGTTTGATACTTCTACTTTTTTTTGCAAATATTCCTTGAATGTCAAAGGTGGTATTATTTGTTTCCGTTTGATTGCAATACGGAAAAGTATTTAGTCAATTGAGTTTTCAATTCTTGTTAAGCATACTGTTGAAAAAACGACGATATTTACTCATAATGAGATTATGTGCAATTTCATTCATTTTAGTTATAATGTTCAATTTTTTCTTTTTGCTTCTGTTCCTTATTTGAAAATTACTGTACAATTAATTATGTTTTTGCTTTCCGACGGTAATGCTAATGAAAGACGTTCTTCACGATACCTTGTTGTTATTTTCTGAGTTACCAAGCCCTGTAGACTAGGTGTGGCTTTATCAAGGGATTTGAAGTTATAGTTTAGAGGGTCTTGTGATCGGTAATATGAGCACAAGAGCCAGGTAGGTATTCATTGCTGCACGTAAAAGTGAACGATTACATCTGTTTACTCGTTTTCCGGTACACAATATAGCTTTACGACTTAATGGTCACGTAGACATTATAAGTACCCAGGGGTGCTGCCATAAGTCAGGATTCAATAATTAGATATATGTTATAACTGTGAATGATGACATAGTTATTGGTAGCTATTAATCAACCAATGGATACCAATCCATTAAAAAACATAAGCAATGTGTGACCGCATCACACTCTAGCTCAGAGTGGTGCAGTAAAACTAGCTACTAAAGTCGACTCTAGGTCACGCGTTTAATGCGAGTTCATTTATGAGGCTCAAAAGTCGTAAACATGTTTTTACTCGGATGGTTGCCTCGCACGGCTGTCATTTTTCAATATGAATAACAAAGGTGTAATCACCAGTTTGTGTTAAATGAAATTGAGAAAGAATCAAATTTACCAATAATATATTGAACAACAAGTATGTAAAATGATTCCTAACAGTGCTATAATATTGCCAATATACAACGAATGAGGAACAATACAAATACTCACGTCATCACTTCTGCTATGTATCACAAGGAAAAATTTTCTTGTTTACACGGGAAAGTAACAGTAAATTACGAGTTCCTGCTTCGTGTTCCTTTCATCTGACACAGAGATTTCCAACTTAGTCTTAATTAATAAATACTATGTCGTCAGTAAGTCGTGATCTCCTGCCTTGTTCACTCAGTTGGCTCCCTTGGCAGATTGGCCTTTCTGCAACTTAAAGTGCAATAGTTATTGCCTGTTAAGTTAGAAGTTTTCAGCATAGTCAGGGCGTATGGCAGGGGAGGGGGACAACCGGTCCGCGCGTGAAACACAGGATATGATATCTTCCTCTATCCGAATTTGGAGTGACGAAAAACTCACAGACACGTAGACTCATGACTACGTCATTTTTATATTCGACAGAATATGGTACAGCATATAATTTGAACCCTTTATCCGGGACGTGAGTTGTTTATAATGAGCAAGGTCGGCTTAAGCAAACAGGAAATACAATAAGTAAACAGGGAGAATGGTAACTATGAACGAATGTTCATTAAAAGTAAGGTTATTATGGGAGCTGATATTACGTTTTTATGGTCTGTTAAGTAAGTTTTTCTCCCGACGGGTGTGGTTTATATTATTTACAATTGCACCTACAAAACATAAATCTATTCTGCCGGTACACGTACGTAGGATCCATCTGTTCAGTTAAAAAGCATTAGAGCAGGCTGACATCGAAAACCCAATTACAAGTAAGCGCAGAAATGACTAATCCCCTTTCTGTTTATTGCGTATCCGCTGCGCTGATCAATGCCTCTACAAGTCTGGTTGTGCACAGCTGTAGTACGTTTGCATTTGCAGCGATCCGTATCGGCAAGTCCTAAACCAAACGTATCGCTTATAACTTCTAAAGGAGTTTGCTGAAGTGGGAATTTCGTAAGCAACTAACAAAACAAATAGGTTACTGTGACTAACAAATTCTAGCGTGTAAATTAAGAAAAGAATTGTTTCGTTCAAACATGTCTACACAATTGCTTAACTTTTCTGACAGCAAATCGAACTGCGTTATTCTAATGAAGTTATCAAAGTACGAAAAGGTGGATTGCAACAATAATCCAACAATAAAGACCATTGCAGCGTTATATGTATGCAATGTGGTTATTTGCACGTTTCGAGAGTCCTGTAGGCAATTCTAGCCTCGCGTTGATTGCAACATTGCCGCTGATTTTAGCTGATGTAAGCGGAATTGAAGAATCAAATAAAGATCAACATTTAAATCAAACCTCACATCGCTTGCTCAAACAGAAAGCTATTGTGTATTGAGGTAACTGATATTCTGTCGACGTCAGCCCTAACAGAGTTTCAACAGATCATCTATTAAAATAGACCACGGTAGCTGATGAGCTTTTTGTTTGTGCGGCTTGTAGGTGTACAGTACTGTGTTTTTCTATTGTTTTCAGCTCTATATTATATACTTCATTGGACAACATGATCAAAAAATAATGCCGGAATAAACACGCACCTTGTTCCGTCATTTCACATTTCGGGTAATTAGAGAAGCTGGTAAATACAATTGAGATACTTGATATTCCGTCGGAATATGAAGCGGACTTTCGACTGAATTGTTGGAAGAGATGTGACGATTTAAAAAAAGTTACTTTGAAGTGAAGTAGCATTATTTTTGTGAGGAATACAAAACATTCTTAAGCACAACAAACACTAGCTAGGTTTCCATTTTAGGCGAAGTAAGTATTTACTGCTAACGATTACATCGAAATTTGTGTATCCAGTTTTAAAACAACCAAAACTAGCAGCATACTAAGCAAGTAAACAACAGAAAGCCAGTGTACGATAAATTTGACCCCGCAATAGTGAAAGAACACAACGCGGGGTAGCACTGTACTCGATATAATATAAAAACGACGAAATTGCAAAATCACTTGAATATTCCGTCATTTTATCTATAAACAAACACATTAATAAAGCTGTTGTATATGTTCGCTATAGCGCTTAGTCAGCAAAATACCAAACGAGCAAAAATGCACGTTCAGTTGTTTTCAAGCAATAATAATACAATGCGATCAGCTGTTGAAATCATGATAACAGGGTATAATGACGTCATCTAAAATGTTCCGCTCGTTTTGATGCGAATTCTGCCCGCTAGCTACGAAAGAAATTCCAAGTACAGTATATGTTAGTTATCATATCAAAGCGCAGCATGGTGTTTACTGCAGTTCGTAAATTGGTGTTAATAACCTCAAGGCTACCGTAAGGAATTTACATGACCTGTTGATGAACTTCATATTTGTTTTCAGGATTTTCGAAATACTATAATCTGTTTACGATGACACAAACTTGGTCAGTTATATATCTATCGTAAGATGGGCTTTGTGTATGTCCAGTTCAGTTTTCTGTCATATTTTTTTCCGTGTAATGTATTTTTGTATTGGTGAACAGAAGTGGATGTCGTTACCAAACAATGTTCCAGCTGCAGCGGCTTTGCAAGAGCAGTGTTTTGGATAGAGTGAACCTTGTTATTTAAAAAAACTTAATTAAAAGATAAGTCTGATCCACCCTTCCAAACTTAAACCACGCAGACCTCTTCCCCTAGTTCCATCACAAATGATAAAGACGAATTTGTGAAATTCGAACTATTATTGTGGGCGCCAAATAGAGACAAAAGCCGGTTTGTACTTAATTTTGAACACAGGCCCTAAAAGGTGTATGTGTATGTGTATGTGCTATATTATCAAGTACGAAAGAGGGATAAAAATGCTAGCAAGTTATATTACTGTTTGTTCAGAAAATGATACCATGCATACTCCCTCACATTCCCAAGATTTATAACAACATATTAGCTATATTGCATGTTATATCGGAACTGATTAAAAAATAGATCCTTGACGATGCTCAATTTTTCATTCTGCCAAGTCCATTTTACTTGTTAGTACTATCACCAGCATCACCACACAATCGCTTTTCATTAGTCGTGATAAAAACACAACGACACAAAAATTACGGTAGCTACTGTACTGCCATAAGAAAGAGTGCTGCGATCCGCTGTATCATGAACTAAAGGTCACAAACAGAATTTGGACTTAATCAAACTTTGTTTGTGGGCCGGGGATCGTCTGTAGATGTTTTTTAATTGTTGTCATGGATGATATACTAAATGACGGGACACTATACTCCGACTGTTCATCATGGATCTAGTGGTTATAATGAAGTTGCTATTATTTTAAAGCTGCGTCCTTGGTTAGGAGCAGTGCTCCGCAATCTTTTTTCACATTCGGCACACTCGTAATCTTTTCAAAATTCGGCGGCACACCTAGCATCGTCCCACGGCACACCAGTGTGCCGCGGTACATCGGTTGCGGAGCACTGGTTAAGAGCATCGCGGAGGTGGATAGATTCTGCTACCATCGAGTTACTGCTTACTGGTAACGCGCCTTAGCTTAATGCACCGCACAGTGGCGACAGTGGCTGTTTTAAGGGTATGACGCTAATGAATCGACGATATCCAGAAGATGTCGCAAGTGAGGCTTCAATATTCTTCAGCATTCCCCCATGCTAACAACAAGTTTTCCCTCGCTCAAAAGACGTAAAACTTTGCTCTTTCAAGTTTAACAAATGGGGAACTCAGGGAGTAGCGACATAATATTGGAGAAAGAAGATGATAAATATATCCTGACAGGCGATGGTGTAAAGGTGACCTTTCATATGTTCTATTAGTTTGCTCAGATCCTAATAATTTCGGAATTGACCTTGGAGCAAAACAAATAATGCTATGCATAACAGATATTCATTTTTCAGCTCTCCCCTGCTTTGTTAGATAGTCTGATGAAAGAGGATGATTCAGCATTGCAAGCAGAAGATTTCGAAAGGCTGAAACAAGTATAATATAATGTATAATCTCTGTATAATTGAGTAAGCGTTTTGTAGAAACCTACTGGCAATTCATTCAGCCAGCGCTTTGGCAACATCAAATTTGGGCAGCGTAAAAACATCATTGAAGCAGGAATATCATTCCACTGTTACAGTTCAGTAATTTTGCTGCAGTGTTTGTCATGATCTTGTTATGCAGCATGATACATTTCATGCCATTACGACCGAAGATCTTTGGCATTGAGTTATGGTACTCATTGGCGTAGTGGGGTGGGGAATGGTTTTCATGGCGTATTAAAAGATTTTCCGATTCTATCTCAGTAAGTTATACTAAAGTAACATTGAAATTATTTTATCAGCTTAATGACATCATAACACCCGGACTTTTTCCAATTAATCTGTTTTACAAATTTATGATGCGATTGTATTATTGCCCTTGGGTACCTTGGGCTTTAGATTCACATAGAATACTCCTTAGGTTATGTGGTCCAAATTTACCTTCTGTAAACTTCATAGAATTATGTTAATTACACTGCCTGTTTGCTACCACATAGTAAGTTAATTACATACATGAAAATACACTGATTTCATTTTTAAAAATCTCTTCAGTCTGTTGACCACTCATTCCCATTGTGTGCTATACTGAGTGAATGTTCCCTTCTGATATGTCATAAATGAAATTCACAATAAGTTCTTTATGTTATCTTTGTTGAGTAAGTCTGAAGGTTTATCAGAAAATCTGCGCACACACAACATACTCATTAGTGATACAACAGTATGTAACAATATATTACAATATGGGTACAAGTTGAGAAGTTCAGTAGTCCCAGAAGCCCGGTTACATCTGGTTATCTCAGGTTATGGTGGCGGATTGTAGCCTCAACTGGGTTTTGTACAGGACCGCAATTCTTATCTTGTACTGCGATATGTATGTCTCGTGTAAATGAGGTTTTTGCTTATAGATTTTTGAATTTAGAATTGTAATATAGTTCCTTTGCTGGAAAAACTGGAACCGAGCTTATCATGCAATGCAGATAACTGTATGTATACTTAACTATGCAAAGTGTGAAGCATTACTAACCCGTTGGCGATAAAAATGAAACCTGCATCCTCACTAATGAAGATTTATGTTGGAATGAAGATATGAAACACCAATTCTGGACTGTCATAGTTCTCATTATGTAATGTGTTTCTACAGTGGCACTGTAAGATAAGTTTTTTTTTTGTCATCCAGAAATCAGCCACCACAATTGCGGAAGAGAGAAAAAAAGTACAAGAAGCGAATCAGGTTATCGAACAAACACGGGATCTCCTTGCAGTAAGAGAGAATCAGATGACATCGTTAGCCACCTCTTGGAAAGAAAAATTAGAAGACGAAAAACAAAAAGTAAAGTTTGCTAGACGCAATGATGTTATATTTTGTAAAGGTTATTTTTTCACCTTTTTCCAGCACACAGACTTTTATAATTTAACGATGGAAGAATTCGAGGAAGCCGTTGAAAGAACCGAAAAGAAATTTGTGTAATTAACAGTTAGCATTAAAAGATCGATGATTGGAGTACTCCTAATATAACCTTTTTGATATTTTGCAGTAAACCGTCATTGAGGCCTGTGTGTGAGGTTTTACAAGACTCGATGATATCTTGCTATAGAGAAAATCCAAAACAGACTTTAAATTGCTCTAAACAAGTGATGGAATTCAGTCAGTGTGTTGAAAATGCAAAGCAAGTAAGTGGTGCTGCATTGGTGTCATGTATGGGATATGGGTACAATTTATGCCCAGACTGTAGAACAAGAAGTAGTAGACTAATGGCTCTCTTTTACATAGCTTTGGTTCTAAAGAGTTTACCTTACTTAATAAGTAAGATCAAAATAATTTTTCAATTCTACAGAATTTTTTAAATCTTCATGGCAGTCCTGGAGCTTAAGCAATATCTGCAATGTCAGAGTTCATAAATTCAATGAAGAAATGATGTAGCTCAACCCAACCCACTACAACCCCTGGCTTCATAAGTCAAATAATTCTGCATGTACAGTTTCACAAGGCAAGTTCTTTAAAAGTAGGAAATTCTGCTGTGAGTAGTGTTATTTACATACGACAGTTGGCTTATGTAGGTCAGTGTCTTGGTTTATATGCTATTGAAAATTGTAATAAAGGTAATCCCTGTCTGTGAAAGAAATTTTGTTCTCTGATTTTCTCTGTTGTAATACACTTCTGTTTTACCATGTCATCATGCTGTGCGTTTATTAAAACCCTACTTGGTATCCTGACTCTTGATGTAACTTGGTGATCATAATGCTAAGAAGGTCTTGAATTTGGATTGTAAACCCGTTAAGTGGGATGAGAAAAGTACTTTGAATGAAAATGTTGTTTGGAATAATTATCTAAATATTGTGCTAAAATTTAGGATGATAAAATTGCTATTTTTCTGACTTTTTTTTATGAGTGTGGGTCCTCCCCATCTGTATGTAATATAAGCTTACATCGTTCCAGGATATAAGTATATCTGCAGTCACCAAATACACCCCGAAGTGATTACACTATAGTGTTCCAATGAACACGAAACTGGAAAAACCTCTTTCTTCATGGTTAATACACAATAATACATTGGCTCTGCTTCTATTTCCTTTTCAAAAGTCAATCTATTTTTTTTGTTTATTTGTGGGTATACATGTATGGAATTTTATATCAAAACATGGTTAGATGTAGTTGTCCCATTGACTTGCATGCACTCCCATTTGGTTTGCTATTTATGCTGACAGAGGTATGGGTACTAGTCTAGTAGCATGGTCCTTCCGAAAACCTAGTTACATGTCATGGTAGGTTAGCTTAGGTTATGCTTGCTGAGGGTTAGGTAACACTAATCCAACACCTCACCTAAGCAATGTCCTGGTAAGTTACTCTAGACAAGGATGATAGCAATCAAACTGTTCAGATATATGCATATCAAATAGTTCTGACATATGGAATTTTTCTGAATTTTCGATTCTATCCTTTAACCTATAGGAATGTAAATCAAGTCAAGTCTGGTTTTTGCAATAAATTTCCATCTTTGATATCCACAAAACATAAATACATAAATTCACATATTAACTGTTCTAAGAATGAACAAGTGAAGAAATAGTTTTCTCCACTTCGCCTGCAGGTTGATTTGCCAGAGATGCACTTCTCTCCACACCATATGCAAATCTTGCGTATACCTTTGGTTCTATGTTGCTACATTCTCGGATGAGAATGGGGAAGCCTTGATTGTTCTGTTTTACTTGAGTATAATTGTTCTCAATAAATTGCCTTGCTCCTTCGCTTGATGGGGAACGTTGGCAGAGATGAATGCGGAGCTCTTTTATGTGCTTAGACAAGTTTGCCAGTTGTCGACCTGCCATGTTCGGCGATTAGGGGCTGATTATTGAACAGCAGACGACAAATATGGCGATATCGAGAATTCTCAAAGGCTCCGAGGCTATAACAAATGATCAGTACTCGACTTGACTTGTCAGCGTAACAGATTCTCCGTTCTTCTTCTTGACCTGTAGAGGTCGGGTCATAGTGGAATTCATAGGGTTAAAGTTTAGGTTCCTCAGAACATGTGCCAGAGCGAGTGTTAAATATTTTAAGTTCCTTTTAACTGAAAAACTTCACATGAAATATTATTTTCGTTATTTAAAATAAATTAAAAATATATAATAAAAAAGACATAGGTACATAATCATGTTTTTGTGGACGGTTATTCATGCGTATCCAAATCAAAATACAGCGCGCGCGATACGAGGAGAGTGGATTGTGTTATTATATGTGAATGCTTTATTGGTAGGACACTCAGTTAGAGCGGCTGTTCCTATGTCGCAAATCTTTACTGTAAGTTAACGAGTCCGTTAGGTTCTATCGTTGAGCTTGTTTGCCAACACAGTATTTTGTCCCAAAATACATTTTTTTAACCAGCCTTGGTTCGAATAACCTGGCAATGTCCGGAAATAACTAATCTTATTTCAATAGCAGTGTTCTTTGCAGTTGTTAGAGTTAGGAATGAACTGATCATTTGGATCATCAAATTCATTCGGGTTTGAGTTCAATGGTTAATTGTAAAAATGGGATTTAATTTTGTATATCTGAATGAGCATGTTGTATCGAAACTGCTGTCTAATTCGCATGCTTCATATAGTTTCGGGAAGTGAAATGTGACCAAAATCACTACCACTAGCTCCTGGAATCTAACTGTTGAAGCTACATATCACATCAATAACCAGTAGAGCACGAACCCCTAAATAATTTTTTAGGTTTGTGTGGACCGCCTAGTGGCCTAGTCAGCTTTATAGGCTTCATACTTTCATTAGCAAGAACCTTCCCTAATAGAAAACACTGTGGCTTTTGTGTCCCATCACGTTAAGTAATGAAAGAAAAACGAAGAACATTGGCAAACAACTATTACAACAATAAACAATCCAGTTTATTGTTTTTTCTTTGAAAAATTAATTCAATTTATGATTCACAAGATTCATCTTTCATTCCTTTTCTTTCAGTCAGATCTAATTGTACTTGTCTCATAAAAACCATGACAGAAAGAATCCCATTTTCAGCTATCGAGAACCTTGGCGATGGTGGTAATAACGCAAATTCTCTCAAAGGTGCAGCCAGGTACACACCCAACTATATAATTTTTCTACACTGTTGTAAATTGATCGAATGACAGATGTAGCAGTACATTTCACTTCAGTTTTTAAATATATCATTATCAATACAATTGAAAGACCGGTTTTTTACAAAGTACTCTGTTCATTCCTCTAATCTATATTTCGAACTTATTGCTTACCGAAACCTGATAATATATGCTTGTTACATCACTCATATGTATGTTACATCTCATTTTCAGAATAATATTCTGTAACTTTCCAGATATAGATATACAGTGGACAAGTTTATTTATTGCACTGGAATGTTGACACATTTACAATTAGCAAGGAATCCTGTAAAAGTTTAATAGTTCAAAGTCTTTGGCCTGTAGTCAAGACATTTCCAGACACAAAATTTCAAGAAAACCCACCAAAATCATTTTGTAAATCTGACTACAGATGGGCATAACTTAATCTAACTTATGTACAAATAAAAAATCTGGTAGTTTTGAGTTAAACTTTAGTGATTGTACATCCCAGTACTTTTATGGCACATTTTGACTACAGACTACAAAGCAATACTTTTTTTCCCAGTTTGGAACCATGAGCCTTGAAGCCAGGAAATTATGTGCCGAATAAAAATCAAACAAAGATTTACTTCTTTCTTTAGCATTTAGCGAGCAGTTCACACAGACACCACACTCCCTAATACAGCATTCCACTCTTATTTGGCAACAAAATTGTTCCTGATTGTTGGAAGAAATGCTGTCCCTGAGTAAATCAAAATCTAGGATTTACTCCCTTCTTTTTGTCCAGTTCTATTGCATGTGTACGATCTTTATTCCATGTGTGTGCTATCACTTACATGACTCAATTTTATAGTCTCATTTTAGTGTGCATGTCATTAAAGTGGTCTGCCTCATAATTGATACTGCCTTGTAGTGCATAAAGAACAGTAATTTTAGAAAGAATTTTTTTATCACTACTTCAAATCCCATTCCAGCTCGGAAACACCAGGAAAAAGTATGAGCTCAAACGAGCACATCAAATATAAACAGCTGCTGTCACAGGGCAAGGCTGCTGCAGCAGAGGGTGAACTCACTTTATCACTTGTAGCATTTCAGGAAGCATACAGGATGCACCCATCAGAAAAAATATTGAAACGAATTGAAAAGATCAAGGTGATTGCTTATTGTTTAAAATTCATCAACAAGTTGAGGTCCATTTTATTTATGTTTAGCGCAGCTTGTAAAATTCATGTGCACTATCTGCGTGTCATGCAAGCAACTTATTTTTGATTAGTTTCCAAATTGAATAAAAATCAATTTGTTCAAGTGAAATATCGGGAATATTCTTTTTTCATCTGGCTTATTCCGAACTTATTCCTATTTAAATCACATGATTAGAATACTTCAATTTGATTGGTTGGCAGAAGTATTTGTACAATAATTTATAGTATAATATAATTTTAGACATACCAGTTCAATGTAACTAATGTTTGGGATTAATTTCTCATAGGCTTTTATGGAGGAGATAGACACCGAAGAAGAAGAAGATGATTTCGTAAAACTGGACAACGGACTAATTATTTATCGGGAGCTTGTTGAAAGCTTGTACCCACATCAGGTAATTGTTGAAGTTTGTGCATAATAACCTAACCGTTACTGCATAGGTTCTTTAGGTAAGGTAGATTATAACATAATCACGAATGTTATTATGGTATTTCGAATGACACAGGTGTGCCACCATCGAGTTCATACAGACATTACATTCCCTAAACAGCATTCCATCTGTATTTGGTATCAAAATTGTTCTTGATTGATGTTTCGCCCCTTGAATTCCTCTCACTTTTTTGCGCATGTGTATCATCTGATTATATGACGCGATTTTACTCCGTTTTCGTGTACGTCTTGTAATAAGTAATTTAAAAATACGCCTGATACGTTGTTAAAATCAATGTTCTTCAAAAAGTATGGTAAATATTCCTTGCTTGAAAACATATCCCATATTATTCTATATTCTTCTGCAGATTGCGGGAATAAAATGGATGTATAATCTGAATAAAAAGAAGAAAGGAGGGATACTGGCTGATGATATGGGGTAAGCATGCACGATTCAAGCAATACATTTCACAGGAGGCAATTAGCCGATACTCATGTTTAAGTTTATTTTTAATATATTGAATTTTTCCACTTATGAGCAAAACAGTGGGGTTATATTAATAATTTCTTCTGCAGATTGGGCAAAACAATTCAAGTAATCTCCTTCATATCGGCTGCGTTTGATATGGACATTGTAAAGAACGCTTTGCTTGTTATGCCACTGTCCCTAATACCTAACTGGGAGAAAGAATTTGAAAAATGGGCACCTGGAATCGTCACGAAGCGGTATTATGGCCGTGATAGAGCAAAGGTACACTCACATTTTTAATCATCAAATTAACGTGGTAGACCCTCTTCTCCCTCAATTTCATTGTATTGAATCAAATTTTTCTCACCTTTGCCTAGGTCCTGGATTATTGCCAGAGAAAGACGGCTATCTGCCTTACAAGTTACGGCCTTGCTCAGACGCAGTGGGAGGCGCTTGGTACTACAAGGTCAAAGCGGGAGTTTGTTTGGGATTACATAATACTCGACGAAGGGCATAAAATAAAAAATCCCACGAAAACAACTAAAGCCCTTCATGCAATACCATCACACAATCGACTACTCCTAACAGGTAAAATATAAATGGTTGGTTTGTTGTTTGTATCCATTTTTATACTGAGAAGTGATTCTGGAATGATACATAATGAGATGGAAATGATTTTGAATGCTGAGTGGCACATTTAAACCTCGATATGAATGTTAACCTTTGACCTTTGGTTAAGAGTGCAGTAGCTATTTTGCCCGGATGCCCTATATCCATATAGTTGCTATTATAAACCTATGCCATATTACACAATGTTCAGGTACTCCAATTCAGAACAACTTGCGTGAACTCTGGGCTCTTTTTGACTGGGTGTCCAAGGGGACTCTACTTGGGACGCAGAAAACATTCAAAACGGAATATGACCTACCAATAACACGTGCAAGAGAGAGGGTGAATCTCAAGAATTAT
>QRAM01000107.1:109960-159695 GCA_013436055.1 Halocynthia roretzi
CTGAACTGCTCAGGGTGCTTCAGCGGCTGAAATTCACCTTGGAAACTACATGTCTGAAAGCCTACAAAAAATAATTGAACCATACTTGCTACGAAGGACTAAGGTATTACATAGTACTAAATTTTTGATATTGATTTGAAATCATAGCTGAAGTGTGCGATACAAGAAGATGAGGTAGACAGCAATGAGTTTGAATTATAATTTTGAATCCTATAGTTTGGATTCATTTTTTTCAATTTATAATTTTGTATGTTGATCCATACATAATGCAAACGAAACGTATGAAAAATCCTGCCTGCTAGTGTTTAGGCAATGGCTTTCGGATATCATATATACCCATACCAGGTCTGCACAATATATAGCTAAGGCTTTTGATATGGCCCCTTTCAAAAACTTTGTTTAAAAACACTATTTTTCCGGCTGTGAAAATAGTTTCACAGGAGTTATGGTTTTCTCTTTCTACTTCTCTTGCAAGTTATATAAGACTGGGTATAACTTGCTTTATGTTTTACTGATATATGGTTGTATAGAATATATATGAAAAGGGAATATCCTTGATAAATTCACATTGTTGAACAAGAATGTTTATTTCGTAAGTTAGAAACAACCTATGGCGTTCATTAAATTCAAGTATTCCAGAATGGTTTGAGATCCAAATATCAAGGAATTCAAGTTCCACATTTCACATCTCTTGATTTGATAACTTCAGAAAGGAGTATCTATGGCCAGGCCGGAAGGCAGGGTCGATGAAAACCAGAATGAAGAAGTAGGAATACGGAATCAGCCATCCTTCCCCAAGCTCGAAACTAAAAATGATTTTGTTATCTGGGTAAGTTGATAACCTGATTGAACTGTTCTCGTATCCAGGTTTTTGGTAATCAAAAGGTCACATAAAGCAAACGTAATACTTTGGTTGAACGAGGCTCATCAGTAAGGAATAAATCAATCACACATTTGATGTCTGTATTCTTCACCGTTACCGTTATCAAGTTTTCTTTACAATCCGCGGCTCACCATGTCATGAGACTTCTCCTTGTTCACTCTAGCCTTTGGCTAGTCAACTTCTCATCTTACCATGTCTTGAGACTTCTCCCGATTCATTCTAGCACTTAGCTAGTCTGCTTATCTCTGTATTCCATGTAGGTCTCAAACAGTAACGTTTCTCACCGTGAAAATATCATGTTTAGGAAGTGATACTAGGGTATATCATCACCCGTTATCGTTATATTCTCCACTACAATTGGTCACAATTATCATCATTATTTGCCTATAAAATTCTATTCCCTATAAATCTTCTTCTAGTCAAATCTAATCAATCAAAGTTCAGATATCAAATTGTGTGGTATGCGTTTCCTCATCATGGCCGGATTCCCAACCTCGCTCATCTTGTTATAAATGGAAAGCAAGCATTCACCTGGTATTATGTAGCCTCGAATCAAGTGGAACTGATGTCTCTCTACTCTTATTTTCAGACCTATCTCTCGGCAGTTCAGGAGGAGATTTATCGTAATTTTATAGATCAAGATTCTGTCAAAGATCTTCTCGCTACCAAAAGATCTCCCTTAGTTTATCTGACCGTTCTGAAAAAGATATGTGACCACCCGAGACTTCTTTCTAGGAGTGCATGTCAACAGCTCGGCTTTGGGGCTGATGATTCGTAAGTAACGATTGGAGAGAACATACAAATCTGCAAGACCTGCCATATGTAGGGTGGCCAATAGATTCGGTTTGCAATATAAGCACCATTTCCCTAGCAGTACTTACAAAGTTGCAACTAAGATCGTAATAAATCCATAAAATTAATAATAATCCATAATACATAACAAATTTCATTGAAATAGGTATCCAAATTGAATGCACTGTAATAGTACTATATTCTATGATAATTCTATTCTACGCAATGTCCTTCATTTTGAAAGTTTTGAAATGGCTACTGTAGCCCATATACTTTGTTTCGCCTTCAATGGTAATCATGGACCTCACCCACCCTAATATGGGGAACATTATAAAACTGAAATTAGTTCATTCCTGCATCAGTGAACATGTTGAAACATGATCTGGGAGCTATTGACTTCATGACCATAAACTTTGTGCCATGATGCTGTTAGTTAACTCGGAACTCAATTCAATGGTCATTTGATCAGTTGATCAGTCCTTGTGATAGGATTAATTCCCATTTGAACTTAGTTACACAATATTTGGAAAGGTATAAATTCCCTTTTCATCTTTTTGGATTGTTGCAGATTACAAGAAGAGGACTTTCACACTGATGTAGGCAAGGAATGCGCTGCTAATCGAATTGACAATATATCGGATGAGACCTTGATCGAAGAATCTGGTGAATTTCACTGTTTCTAGTATTTTCAGTACCGGTAGAAATATAACTACTGCCGTACTCCAACTTTCAGTAAATTTCACATGGCTACAACCATCATTGTACTTATTGTTTCACATCACATTTCTGCAGACATCAGAAATTTCCCAATTTCATGTGGTTTGGAATAAATAATGTGTGCTACTGTGTGAAAGGGCAAGCAACTATAATAACATTTCATCTAACAGAGATTATGCAGTTCACTACAACCACATAGCTATATATACAGTATTCAATTTTAACAGTATATGCTGCTATAAAGTGATGAAATGTTATGTATGTTGTGTGGTTTTAGTTAATATTGGCATTATATAATTTTTTACTTACAATCAGATGACTCGAATGTTTTGTGTACACACTTCAAAGCCCTGCCGAAAAAATGGCCCCTACGACTCAATATGACTGGTCTGTTTTTCTCATAGGTAAACTGCAGTTTCTGTTTGGTTTGCTGGATCATTTGACGAAGGAAAGGCACCGCACTCTGATATTCTCCCAGTCGAGGAAAATCCTCAATATCATACAGAAAATATTGATCAACAGGAATGTGAAGGTTTGAAAAAATAAATGGGTTTAAGCTGTGTTACTGAATATATATCATCGCCAAGAGTTTTAAACACAAATTTGCTAGGTAATGAGAATGGATGGAACAGTAAAAAATCTACAGGATCGGGAACTGAGGGTTCAAAAGTTTCAAGAGGATCCGAGCTATACCGTCTTCTTGTTAACTACTCAGGTTTGTGTGTTACAAATGTCAGATGAGATGAGATTTTTCATATTAGGACGTTTACTATATGGCAATACAAACATTTATTCATACTTTATTTAGTAGCTGGATGAATGAGACTATTTTAACAAAAAATAAATTGGTTTATTAGCATGGAATTACTTTAACATTAAATAAATCTGTGCATACCTATTTGTAACCACCATTTTGCTATTGCTCCCTTTTACCCGCAAGAAGGGATATCTTTGGTCTAAGTTCGTTATACTTTTCAGAACTTTTGTGCAAGTTTCTGCCACAGACTATTGAACATCACATTGCATTTTTGAGTGATTGTTGCCCCAGATCCTCACAATAGTGAATTCCTTCCCAATATGAAAGTGTAAATTGTTCATGTTATACTATATAGGATAAAGGAATATTCATTTTGTGGGAACTGACAGCATTAGGCAACTGTTTGAAGTTGCTAGTCTATTGTCCGCCTCTTGATGATATATATTTGTTTATATATATATATATATACACGCATCAGAGAAAGGATTCTCACTTGACCTAATGTTTCAAAAACCATGGGCATTAAACAAACAATCAATAATGTTTAGGTTGGTGGTGTTGGTCTAACTCTCACTGCAGCTGACAGAGTTGTAATATATGATCCATCCTGGAATCCAGCAACGGATGCACAAGCTGTTGATCGTATTTATCGTATCGGACAGGAAAAGTATGTCTTTTATAAAATATTCGTATCTTTATCAGGGGGTTATGTTTTCCATCAATTTTTTGGCGGACTTTTAACAGTGTTTTAGCATCCAATAAAATATAGTGTCCATAGTATTTAACTCGGATGTTTACCGGATCGATTGAGACGACATCCTGAATTTCGATTTTTATGTGAATGCCAAATAAAAACGAACCCCGGGATGAAATTATGAAAAGCAGTTAAGAGAAACGTCTGTTACAGTTACAGCTTTGGTTACAATCCAAAAAGTTGTTTACCGCTACAGGATTAGGTTCGAAAGAACTAAAGAATGTCAGCAAGTTGTATTATGTCTAGAGAAACCAATATTATGCACGCTTCCATTCATTCTCACGAGTTAGAATCCCAGCATATCTATGTGGAATGTTGACAAAATTCAATATGGCCGATCTGAATGTGAGAGCTATGTTCAAAGGTCAAGTGAATACGAAAAAAATGAGAAGCATCAGCGAAATACAATAGTGTATTCGAGAAAAAGTACATTTGACTAACAAAAATTGAAATGAGGAAATTTTATTTTATTTATGAGATGTTTGATGTTGTCTCAACACAGGCTGCTGTCATTATTAATTCCACTTCATTCAATAATAATTAGTGCAAATGTATTGTTTATCTATCCTGTATATTCTTGATCCTAATAGGAATGTCATAGTCTACCGACTGATAACCTGTGGCACAGTTGAGGAAAAAATTTACCGACGTCAGATTTTTAAGGATTCAATCATCAAACAAAGCACAGGAGATAACAAAGATCCATACAGGCTCGTGGATTACTAAAAATTATTCTATTTGCATGTATAAAATGTTTCTCATAAATTCATGTTGCTCGTTATTCTACAGGTATTTTACTAAGGGAGATCTGAAAGAGCTATTTGAGTTTCAAGATAGCACATCTTCTATGACGCAGCGGCAACTGCAAAATCTACATTCAAAACAAAGGGATTTGGCGCCTGATGTTGCTGAACACCTTGCCCAGATACATGTTTTGCGTAAGTTTTCATGGACATGTCCAAAATTCATCTATTCAGATTCAATATTCTGTACTGTACACACCTATGTGATGATTTTTAGAATTGAAATGTTTTCATATGTCGTAATACTCCACACAACAATATATCATGTTCAAAATTTCATTTATTATTTAACTGACAGAGACCTTCTGTCGTCCAGGCAGTAGTAAAACGGAGTCATGATGTTCTAAATGTTAAATTCAGGAAAAGGGGGTGGTAGTGGTCCATATCCACACAGTCTGGATTGATTCTATTCCCTTTTTCTTTTCCACTTCCTTCCAGGGAAGAGGGAAAGTTTTACTCTCTTCTAATTCCATTTACAATTACATTACATTTTGCTATTCGTTTTGTACCTGTAGAGTCTATCAAGTTTATTAAGCTTATGATATTACAGAGGGACAGTTTTACTCGATTTATTTAAACAATACCAGTTTATATAAACCTTACTACATTATTTTTCAAAGAGAGTCTCATCTCATGGCATATGATTTTCTTTTTATTTAGGAGAAAATTGTGTGCTGGATATTTCAATTAACTACATTGAATGGTAGATCATTAAATCAATATGCTTTTTCTGTAGGAATGTTCGGAGTTAGCGACCATGATCTCATGTTCAGTCAAGAGCCTGATGACGTGAATGAGGGAATAATTGACAGTGAAAAGGATGTAATTCACTCAAAAGTAATCGAATTGTCATGTTTTCTTCTACCGATAACTTTAAATACAAAAAGTTGTTTTTAGATCACCCTATATCATAACAGTTTTTGCTAATTTTAATTTGTTATATGTGCTACTTTATTTACATCTTTTATATGTTAATTACAATGGTAGGTCGAACAGGCACGCACTAGGATTGAGGTGGAAGCCAGTGCTTTTACTGGTAGTGAAAGTACCGAGATAAGATGGGGAGCTTTTGACACAAAATCAAAAGAAATTTCACCGAAGGCAAAGGAGAACGAGCGTAAGTACAATATTTTCTTTGATTACAACTCTGTTTTATTACTAATGTTTATGTAAATATTTTATACTGTTCTCGAACATAGTTTGGTTTTCATATAGGGGTTTGTTATGCTTACTGCTTTTACAGCTTCTTATCCCATTGACGGGTTGTATCAAAAGTTCAATGAAATGAACTTCAATCTTCCAGACATTGGTGCAAGGGAGGTAAGCATTCATTTTTTTGATAATGTAAAATTAATGTTCTTAATGTTAAGTTTTTGAATATTGGAACTTTATTATGAATTCATCATAACGTTTCCTCTAATACTTCCAACCACTCAACGGAACTTTTGTTACGTCGTATGGTGCAAGTTTACAAATAATGCTGCACTGTTGAATAATGAGATTCCTTTTCAGATAGAGAATAAAATAGATTCTGATCATCACTCGGCTTCCAAAGAAGCGAATGAACCAATTTACATATCTGATGAATCTGAAAACGATGCAGAGGTAAGTCAAAGTAAACGAAACCTGATTGTCTGAATTGAATTTTGTAATTGTCTTGTAGGAAATGGGAAAATGTAAGAAAGATGTACCCGTCGGGATGCTGGTTGCGGATTCTCCAATGATTAAAGAAGCTGATCATCCGGATATTGATATAACAGAGGTTAGTTGCTGGTGAACACTGGAAATATTTCTTGTTGGTATCACTGATCACATGTATCACTGATCTTGTGATCACTAAAAGTTACCCCTGATCTTGTGTTCACTAAAAATTATCACTGCTCCTTAAAGTGCTTGATAGAATCAAGCCTAGGTTACCTTTTTGTTTGTATAACTCGAATTAACTCAGCATTCACTACATTAGTTCTGTTGGAGAATATAAATTGCAGAATATATTGATGTATATAGTAATAAAGATAATGAAATAGTATAAAATATTCTAGTGATCTAATCCAATCTACAGATATTGACTCTTTCTAGACAAAAAAAAGAAAAAAACAAACAAAAACTAGGTCCTACTGTAGTCCCTATAGTAGAACCTACATACTGTGCATCTCTGATGACAATCCAAACACTAAGCATCTACAGCTGTAGACCTATGCAAAAATATTTCTCTTTTTTAGATTTCTCCTTTATGCCTTATGTATAATATTTTAGCAAACAACAGTGTATTAACATTTGTAGTTTCGCATACCAAAAAATTATTTCAGCACAGTACAATTTGATACTATGACATGGTATGAAATTTTCTCACCTTCCCATACATAACAGAGATATGAAACCTAGTTTTTCAAGTATATTATGGTATGAAGGTACAGTACTTTATTTATCTTTTTTTGCACCTTGCTCATGCGATACAAAATTGAGTGATAAAATCAGTGTGTGTAAATTTGTGAAAAATTCATGATTGAACATTTTAAAGTTAGATAAAAAATAAATCTACTAGTGTTTTTCAATGACGTTCCCAGTAAAAAATGAGAATAATTGGTAGAGAGCGCATCAAAATATTTTATTGCAAGCCAACAGTTACTGTGTAATGTCACTCATTTTTATCTAGTTGCATTAACTGGAATAATATTATACAAATCAGATAGATGAATCTATCTACCTCAATTTATCCCTCTCCGAGGAGGAAATGATGTTAAACTCAGAGGGAAAAGATGGTTATAATTCGGAGATGTCAGATGGTAATGCCAGACGCATGTCGGGGTCATCGCGGAAATCAGAACCTCCACCCGATGATACTGATCCAGAAAAGCAACATACTGATGAAGGTCTGATGTTAGTGTCAGATAATGAAGAATTGTTTTGCCAGGATGCATATGCTGACAATGAAGGACCAGATTTTCCTAATATTTCACAGTCATTACAACTTTCGCCCATTCCCCTAACAAAACAGACACATTCATATGAAGATCTCAGGACAAATTCAGATGAAGAACAATTGCCACAGCATGATTCTACTGAAATTGATACGGTAACACTTCATCTTTCCCGTGAAAATTCTAATGCAAGTAGGGACAATGAAGGACCGGATTGTCTCAATATTTCACAGTCATCACAGAAATTACAAAATTCTATCATGAAGTCAAAACAGACCCATTCATATGAAGATCCCATGACAAATTCAGATGAAGAACACTTGGCTCAACATGATTCGACTGAAATTGATTCGGAAGCACTCCACCCCTTCCCTGAAAACTGTAATGAGAGCAGTGGCAATGAAGAACCGGATTGTCTCAATATTTCACAGTCGTCACAGAAATTACAAACTTCAACCATGAAGTCGAAACAGATACATTCATATGAAGATCTTGAGACAAATTTAGATCAAGAACGATTAGTTCAGCATGATTCTGATAAAACTGATTGGGAAGGACTTAACTCCTCCCTTGAAAACTCCAATCAAAGAAGTTGCAGTGCGGAACGAGATGATATCAACATTTCTATGTCATCACATATCGCACCACATTCACCAAACAAGTTGATCTCTGATCCCGAACATCCACACATTGATGAAGATATGATGACCGAATCAGATGAAGAACTCTTGCTTCCGTATGATTTTGCTGAAAGTGATTGCAAAGAAGTGATTAACTCCCCTGAAAATTCCCACTCCATTACTGGTGCTAGTAATATAAAACAAAATGATCTTTCGCTCGAAAATCTGGCAGAATGTTCTATGCAAGAAATGCTAAACAGCTCACCACTATCAGGGAATCTGCATTTATCATCGGACTCCAGTGATTTTGAAGACGAACAACTTTCCAATGAGTTACCTGTGGAAAGCGAAATGGATGCAGTGAAAGAATCAATTCTTTTAGATGAGGAATTGGAGGAGGATCAGAGCTGTGATGAAGAAGAAACTACGTTGGATATCGACATCAGCCTACTTTCCGAACCAAGTCCTATGACTCAGCGCAGTATATCGAGTAGAGCCAGGCGCTTGAATGATGAAAGTCGTCTTATATCAGAATCAGGTTAGGTATTTCTTATGTTTGAAAATTACAGGTAAACCCCGTAATGAAGAAGAGTATTACAAAGAGTACATGCGAGAGTATTCTTTGATTTTTTAAGCGAGTTTGGTTTTTATGCTATTTCTAAAGAAGAACAAGCAAGGGAAATCTTAATTTCTTGGGAGTAGGTTGTTTCTTGACTCCTTAAATCAGAGGTAAGCAATGTAATATTTCATATGCATGATTCTTTGAAAGAAACCAATTCCGTGGCGCCTTTGTTGTAAAAAGTACTCATATATCTTGATGTTTCTCCTCAATGGAGAAAGTTTGCCACCTCTCTTAAATCTCCACCTTTTTTTTTCATAGTCCAATTGCACCAGGATATGATGTAATAATACAAATTATGAAGCTATACCTTTAAATGGCTTTCCTCATTTGTTCTAGAATCCCCTCTGAACTATGCTGCGGTAAGAAGGAAGAATAAACGCAGATCTACCGCTTTACCGGCTGTCATATCATCTGACGAAAGCAGCAATGATGAAATGACAATGTGAAGTGAGTCTACCCGAAGAGTTTAGTGTTAAATGTGTGTGAGAGGACTGTAGTTGTTTAATATATTCAAAACAGTAGTACTTGCATCCTGCACTAGATTTGGTAATTTGTGGAGAAAAATTCTTCAAACATTGGTAACTATTTTTCTAACATATATCTGTATCACATAGTTGCCACCCTGTTGTTTATATTGAATTTCTTGATCTTAGCAGAATTGTTATAGAAGTGTCACACTAATTTCTGCACTTACGAGTTTCATTAATTCTATCATCCTATAAATCACGTCACTCATAGTTCACTTCACTCATAGTTTTCTTGTGTGCACACATGTATTATTTTCTGTACTTTTTTAGGCTATTGCAATTTGTCATTCAGTGCAATAAAAAACACTGATAAAACGTTACTGCATTGATAATAAAGTATGGTATTGTGTAACATAGGCATTGCAAAGTACAGCAAAAATCATCACAACAAATTATCTAGATTAGAAAAACAGCATTGGTACTTTCAGGAATCTCATTGCTCATGACTTAACACTAAATGATAATTCAAATGCTATGTTATATGAATGTAGACAAGAGCCTGGCTATTTAGCTGTTGATTTTTTTAAGTCAGGTTGTGTAAACATGGCTTGAGTTATATATATTATAAATTATATATTGCAAACTATATCAGTAGTATAATGAAAAATGTATCGAAGCTTCAAATTCAGATTTCACATTCATAGTTAATATTAAATTTTGTTAAAGAAATACCACAACATTGCTACAAGTTTTAATAAGTATACATGTGATACCAGAAGTGAAACAATAATTCACTCAATATTGACTACTACAGTAGATTGCAGATATCAACACTGGATGTTAATTGTTGGTTGCTGGATTTTTTTTAAAGGACAGATTGGAAAAGGAGGACCAACAGATTACTGACATCAATCTCTATGATCAAATTTGCCTAACACGATGAGAGAAGAGCGAGAATATATATCTATATTGTACAAGTGATCCCGATTACCTCCATAACTCTTTATCATCGTCCCATACAATTTTCCAATGAGTTATTTGATCACATTTTTCTACATCTTCTCCACAGAACCTATTGTATGTTGTCTTGACAGGAAATCCAAAGATCTCTCTTTCTTCCGTTATACGGAAAGTGAAAGTTGATTCGTGAGTACCAATGAAATATCTGGCATGGGAACAAATTATTTGGTCGATGATGGCAACGCCACCTTTCTTGTATTTCTTGTTTTGTTCAGATGTCGGTTTGAACCTAACCATGTTTGGCAAAAGTTTTTGCAATTTTTGCATGTCCTCTTCAGTTCCATCCGTTGCAATGAACACTTTGTCGACCTGGTATTCGCTACAGAGGTCTTTCAAAACCCTCGCAACTTTTTCCAAGCCTGGAACATCATTTTCCCTGGCGTACAGGAAGTCTTTCCTGCGTAGGTGAGCCGCTATATAAGGCCCGCCGAGGGCATCGTCATTCTTCTTTCGGTTTTCTGTCCAGTTATCGGACATAGTGGTTTTGTCTTTTCCATCGTCTGAGTCAAGGTGGGTCTTACGAAATTCCTCAGCCACCTTCACCAACTGCTTAGAAAAAACCATGCTTCTTCTGGCGTCCCAGTAATCTTTTCCCCCGTACATATCATGAAGAAGATTCTCTGCTCTGTCTATCATGACAGACTTAGCAGTAGTGTTTTTTTCAATTAAAGGTTTTGCTATAGTTTTAGCATAACCCTGCACCGAAACACACTTGAAATTTTTGGCATAGGTCTCTTCATAGCCCCAAAACCAACCTCTGTATTTACCCTCGTCATCTGACTGATATACGGGAGCATCGATACAAGGTCTTTCATCAGCCTTATCAACAAAATTATCAAAATCTATTCCCTCGGCATATCCTTGAAGGTACCACACTTCTTCAATAACAGGTTCGCCCATCAATTCTATATATTCTTCATATTCGATCACCTTCGTGTGCACGTTTAGACTCTTAACATCAAAGAACTTAGACCACGGAATTCGACTCTGGTCGAAGTTTTGATCTCTCCAGTGGTAGCCAATGCCACCCCAAGGGGGCAAAACGAGTGTCCAGTCCTGTTTCGTGTTCAAATACTTAACCAAGTTGGCTATTCTGATGTATACATCACGTCGCAGATTGAAACCTTCTCCGGGATTGTAGTCGTAAAGCAAATACCGCTCTTCTGCTCCAGCAAATAAACATATTTGAAAGACAGAAAGAATGAACAGTGATCGTAGAGCTTTAACAGACTCCATGATTATTAAGAGAAGTACGCTGCAATCTTCAAATTAGCAAATATTACCGTGAACGGAACTGGGAAAACAGGAAATTGCGATTACACGATTGCACATATACGTTACAGAGTAGACGATGTTAAGTTTAACCTGCCGCCGTAGTGACGTCACTACAAGATTCTTGTCGAACCCGAAGATCACCAATAACTTCATAGCATTCGAAAAGAATTCCATGAAAATAGGACAAGATGTATATATTTGGAAAGCATCACGGTATTAATTCACCTGTAAGGTATTCAAACTTTCTTAATTAAGAAGTCTTCCATAGGCCGACTATATCACCTCAAAAAGCCGTATCGAGATAACAGCTTATACGTACTACCATGCATATATAAAGTCGTTCAATATTGGCAGTAAGGGCTTATGCGTATAATATTAAGTCATTTGCAAATGTCTACTGGGAATTCAGGTAAGTCTTTTTCTATTAATATGGAACTTATTCATCGCGTAATTACCAATTGACCATGTGAGATCGGATTCTTGTTCCATAGAATTGCCTCAGGCCAAAGTTTACACGAATATGACATCTAGTGTCCGTGTAAACATGATTATCTCAAAGATTTCCCTTTTTTCGGTTACATGAGTTGTTCCAACTTTTGTTTGGTCAGTTTTGTTAAAATTTGGGGTTTCCTGTTACCCTTTTTTTGTTCTAGTAGCGAATAAAGAATCATTAGTTAGCTACCAGTTTAATATTATGTATTAAGGCAAGTTTAAGTCCGAGTATGGCTGTAGTAGTTTTTCTAGATAAAATCCCACGTACACGTCTTATTCACTTTTTTGTTCGCTCAGTTGGACTTACTAACTCATTCTAACTAAAGTAGTTAATGCAGCACTAGATTGGAGTTCTCAACCTGATTTTCTTATAGGATTTTTCAATTGTAATAAAAAGGAAAAGTATCATACGATGATATCATAGTTGATTTTTTATCCTCGAAAGTTATTTGTTATTACATATTTTACTAATTATTGAAAGAAAGTAAATAATTATTTCGTATATAGGTACTAAATTCAAATATTGATTTAAGCATGTGTCATTCAACGATGTGCATAATCTATTTTGCATCTATACCTAATGAATAAATATGGTAAATTGTAAAGTTCAAATGTTTGCATACCTAATAATTTCCATACAGTTTTCATAGTAATTTTGAATAATATTTGACTCAATAAATGGCCTTCCAGCATACTATCACATAAAACTGTTCCGAAACACATGCTCAATGTTAATTGTTTAAACAGTAGAGGATACTAAACAAAGCTATGAACCATGTTGTATGTATTACAGCATAAACCAATCCTAAAACCCAGCCAACCCACAACCTTAGGATTTTCAGTATAGAATTAGTACTTATACGTTTCAAATTCAGTTTTGTCTGGTTAGCAAGATTTTTGGCACTCTGAGATGATCACTTTGTGGTCATTGTAATTTCAAATTCAGAAATCCTTTAGTCAAACCATAAACGATAATTTGAAAACCAGTTATATATGACTGATCTGGTAGGTGCTTTTCTCCCAAGCTGGACTGCTTTATATGAATCAAGACCATAAATTCAATACAGACTTCAACAATAGTTTTTTCACATTAGAATTTCATATCCTCTCCTATCAGCTACTGTAACAATATTTCTTGGTTTCTTTCAGGCATTTTCCTTTAGAATTTCCAATGGTACAAACTAGAAATATATACTGGAACAATTTTGAGTCTCGTCTATCAAATTAAAAATTCTGATGGCTGGCTATATCTGGAGTGATCACGTTGCCTCAGATGTGATGAACCAACATTCCTATCAAGATATACAGGTATGCAAAGTACTACTTGTGAGTATCAGTTGGTTGTATAATATTATCATCATATAATGAATAATTCCGTTCAGCTACAATCTTGAATTGTGATTTTTAGTGAACACGTATTTGCAGTTTTGTAATGTACATGTTTTTATCGTGATGTTTCATTTCTTCGCGAGTCATTTGTATTTAGGGTTAAATGTTTATATTTGATCATAGAAAAAAGTAATGCAGTAATATGAGTCATAATGTTGCCTGATTGACGTAAAACTGACTCTCATGTCGTGTGATTTTGTGATCGCTTTGGCTGACCGAATCGAGATCAAGGATACCCTATAATAATATATAAATGAAGGGCTGTTAGGATTTACTTATATTCTTGGAATAAAGGTTAATCAACATCGCTGAAGAATATTCCTACTAATAAATACTTTTGTATAAGGCTTTCTTCAAAATAATGTCGATCCTTACCAAGTGGCATTAGAATAAATCTGTTCATATTTTATTCTAGTTTCCGGTAAATATTCATAAATATCAAAAATATTATTTATTTATTATTTATACTCGGGGCTTTCCTCAATCTATTTCTCTTTTTATCTTTTAGCACAACCAGAACATGAATCAACACGATAATATTACACAAAGGCCTACCACTCTAAATTTTGAACACGGTGAGGAACATGATGAAGACGATGATGACGCTTTCGGAGATCGTATCACATGTAAGTTTTACTCGTTTGAATATTTGTGTTAAAAGTAATTTTACTTTTAGCAATCTAGATCTCGATAGATTTGTATATTGTGTATGTTCTTACTGAATCGAATACTGCTGTATAAAAGTTCATGTATGTATATGTGCCAGATATAAGCTGATACAATGTTTTGGAAATGACTTACCAATCCGGAGTTTAGAACAGATCCAATTCGGACGTTATAAAATGAAATGCATATTCTTGAACGATCTCGCCGAGTTAGCAATCATTCAAATAACTGGCAACACTATATACAAAGTGCGCCAGTCCATCGCTGTATGCAAACTCAGACTATGCGATTTTGGAGTCATGCGAGGAACCTATTACTACCAATCCCCGTCATATGCAAGAAAATGTCGCAGTTATGAGAGGTAATACGTGAACCATTAGCGAGATCCTGCGAGAGCATTGTGTGGTTGAGATAGTTCTGGAAGTTCAAGTCACCTTCCTGAGAGTTCTATTAGCACTGATCTACTTATGCGACTTACGTTCGTCCATAATTACGACCACGAAAATAACTACCTTTTCTACCTGATTTAATGCGAATTCTGACATAACGCGATGGGTCCCCAATTTAATAACTTAAAAAAACATACCAGATTATAGGTAAAAATAAGAAACATCTGGTCAAAATATAGTGTGGTCGTAAGTTTACGAGTGACTGTATACTACTGTAAGAACCAAGTTGAATCGTAGACAACTTTGATCATTTTCAGCTGTATATAAACAGTACACAGCACTTTAATTGGTACTGATGGATGGAAGGAAAGTATTGGGATTAATCAGTTGAGTGATATTTATAATCAAGAGAATTGTTCAGTCAAATATGGTACTGTATATTAGTGTAGTGCCAAGATAGAATTAAGTTGTAATTTTGAAAGGAATCTGTTGTTTTTTTCCAGGCCACCTTTCAGTTACGCAGTTCATATTGCGTGGTTAGAAAGTAGATCAGATTTGCAAGGCTGTTTTGATTTGTAAGAGAATTTCTGAGATTTTCTTACTGCACTCAGTAGTCAGTTTCATTAATTTAGATTTTAAAGTTTGGAATTTCTATCCTGTAATATTTCCTAGCTTTTATGAATTATTATATCTATATGAGTTCCTTACTTCTGGTTTACTCATTCCCCTTAGAAATTCCCTCAATATTTAACAAGGAAGAACCCCTTACCCCTTTTTACCAATAGGTACTGCAAGGTTGATTTCATTTCATATTTCATTGTGTTACTGGGTGATTTCCTTCCATTTTTTCAATCTCGATTCAACCAGAGGTTGAGGAACTTCGATTTGCTTGGTTATATAATAAGGTAACTACAAATATCCTTTATATAGGTAAACAGCTGATTTTCAGATAACCACTGTCAGTTATATCGGTGACATAGAGTGTGGCAAATATAGTAGAGCCAAAGTTATCAAGAAGCAGCAACCACATACGTTTGGTTTGGGTAATATCAGTGCTAAAATGTCAGAAAACAATATATATAGAAATTTGAAGATTCAGTCAACGAAGTGTTGTATATTTAATATCCAATTCATTCATTGATGCATTATTCCATATGCAACAGATTATATGGTGGTCATGTTCAAGCATCACTCAAGTCTATGAGATGCAGTATTCTTGCTAGAAATACTACTGCAGTCGTGTGTGAAATAGTCCATATAGTTTAGTTTAGTTTAAGCCTGTAAGTTCAAAATATATTTTTCCATAGTGATGTCTGAATAACCACACATCGTCCATGTATAACAGTATATATCGGACATACAATTATCAAGATTTGTCTGATCAAGACTGAGGAGAAACATCATTTTCTTTACTTTACATTTTTTTATTCACCTTTTGTATACTTAGGGTATGCCATATACTGTGTATACACATATCCGAAGACTGCGAATATCGAGATTTGTTTATTCAAGACTGGGGAAAACATCATTTTATTTTATTCAACCTTCTTTGATTGCACTCTTTGTATGCTTATAATATAAAGGGTATACTATGATATATACATTTTTCATAACACAGTGTATCAACTATCAGTACTGTTATATACATATGCTACCTACTGGGTAGCAGTGATATGCCTAGTGTAGTTGTGGGTATTATTGTGTATTGAACACTATGTCAGGTGCACAGTTGCACTAATTCACTAATTGTCCCATTACTGATTGAGAATTTCGAGACTAAACTTATCACGTGATTAAAAGTCATCTATTAAGTTCTATTAACCACATGCATGTCCGTTAATGTAAATGAATTGACCCAAGGCAACAATTAGAAACAGGAAAATTACACGATTCCCGGAGCGAGGTAGAAGATTTGCCTTGACGCAAACCTGTGTTTAGCTCGATCGTACAATTAGGGATGTTTACCAATATGAAATTACATAGGCATCGCGACTGCATTACGGCAATATGAGATAACAACAATTATTAGGACATTTTATCCGTTCGAACCACGAATCCGACTGTTTATTTTTTTGTAGGTACTGTATTCCGAGCTAACAGATTCGATTCACTTACAACTTGTTGGGAGGTCAGTCATGAAGTGGTATTTGATATACGACGCATATTTGAGTTACGTGTTTCTTAAAAGTTTTCAGGATGGTGATTAGGAATAAGATATCGGAAAAAATATCACAGTGCAGGGAGGAAAAACATGACAAAAAGTACAGTAATAGTAATTTGAACGAAACCAAGTTTTTGGCTGAGCGTAGAAACGATATATCTCAATCTCTCCACCTGCTCAGTTAAGAACATTTACAAATATATTTTCTGTGTATGTATGTATGTAGGTGAATAGTCTGCAATAGTAGGATTGCTGGAGTATGACAGTAAATTTCAATAGGTAAACTTCGTGCTGTACCGTAGCGTAATTTCTTGTTGCCGTTTCTTATTGGACCGTGGTGACTGAGTATATTAATGACTTGCCTTGTGTAATCGATACTAATGTTATAAGAGACTAATTGAGTTTTTTATCTCCGAAAAAGGGGGTTCGTCGCGACAGTTTTGCTTTGCAACCTTTTTTCGATAGTTTGTTCGTTATTATAGCCTATTCAATTTCTAAAAATTTACTTGTGATTATATATAGTGTAAATTTCCGTTAAAAAGTTGACCAAGAGTGCTAATGAGAGCATTACAGTATTTATCAGCTGTGATGTTTAGTTCACAAACGCCGTTAAGTAAATGTGCAGTTCTCTTTATTTCTGTAGTTTTAAACTTCGCACATCGATAGAAAATGTCGCTAAAAGTACGACACCGAAAAGCTGTATATTGATTGACTTACATCGCTACATACGTCGTTTATATTTTTCGTTTTTCGACGACTGGCTGGGTTTTTAAAAATGGACAGACGGTTAGAATTGGAGGAGTAGATTATTCTCATGATTACGTTTGTAATGAGTTAGCTTTGAGACCGCTTAGGAGCCTTCTTGATCCATTGTTGATTTCTGTTACTTCATTTTTGCAACTGCACTTAGACAGGATGCTGGACATTAAATGCAATTATCATTCGGACTTATTGTTTATATCCCTGGTTTATGAGGTAAAAGCAAATTCCACCATAGCACCAACCAGAACAAGTAATTTAGATTAAGTAACAATATAAAAAAATTTGTGACTTACCAGTGTAATATTCATATCGTGATTATTTCAGGTATAGCCTCGTTTATGGCTTCCTTATACGTAACGTAAATTTTTTTTTATTTGCTTTCGCAGTCCATGTTGTTATGTCAAAATATCAGTTATCTCGCTATAAAACTTTTTCGAACTTAATGTGAAACTTTTTATCGCTTGATTGCATGTGTCATCAATGCGATCGCTCATCACGGTCCACTTGCTATGTAGATGTGGAATCATGGACGTATGTTAACAGCGCACCTATTGTAAAACTTTGCAAAAAGTAACGGATTTCGCTCGTACTGGAAATACGCAGACCGCGATTACACCGCAATCCTATCACGAGCGAAGCCTGGAGCGATATATCGCAAAGCTCGATCTTCTAACGTAATTCGATATGATTTATTACATGTATACAACGTAAAATGAAAAGTGCTCTAACCTTATAGTCGCCTAGTTAAAGTCATCCGCCTAATTTGAAAAGTGTCATTTAAATAATAATAAAAGGTGTAAACTATGTAAGCACATTATTCACGAGAAAAGATTTCGACCGCTACCTCTATGTACGGTATATTTGAACACACATGTTAAATAGTTATTTGTAAGACCTGAGTTGTATTGGAACGTCAGAGGTGACACAGGTCAATAAAAATGACCCCGTTGAACTAAATTACCATTTTACTAATAGCCCCTGAAGGAGTGATTTTATTAACGGATTTTTCCATCGTAGGAAAATTGTCCCACAGCTCACAGCGTATCCTTCTGCATAATCATCGTAGCATGCTAATTTCAAAGTATCGTATGTCACCGTCACTTCGCCGTTTATTTACCTGAGTAATACGTATTCATGCTGCTCTGGATAGTTTTTCGTCTGAACATTCGGTAAGCTTCTTACTTAATGTCCCTTGATCTTCATACTTTATTTAAAAATTTTTAAACCGAATATTGTTTGGAGTTAAATCTCCTTTTGGCCATAAACTGTGGGTTAGACGCTTGTATTGTTCCGTAAATTAGCTCTAAATATATCTCGGATTAGAGCTGTTGACAGAGTTGAACACGAATGGAGGAAAGTAGACTCTCAGGCAACATTCAGAATGCGTTATTATGCACTCTTCGTGTTATCGGATTTTATAGGTCCAGTGGCTTCGATGTGAAGCCCTTTGTCAAAATATTGCTTGTATTTTTCAACTGTTTCTCTAGCAATCAAAATGCTTTCTTTCCGGTAACTGATTTTAACTTCGTTCAACTCATAACAGGTCATCTTTAATTGATTCCATAATTCATAAGTGACCTAAAAATGCTTTGTGAATGCACACACTTAGATGACTCACGTAGTCTACCAAATAATGTAACTAATCCTGTACAGTTGAGAATTTTCTTAAATTCCCTGATTAAATATTTACAGACGTTGGTAAAGGTTATTATTTTGGTAGACGTTTTCGAAACTTCTTGAACTGCCGGGTGCACGGGCTTCCCCCATGACCTATACAAGGAGCCAATCAAAGTTTAGCATGAATTTTTGCAAGTTCAGTCCGTGTGTCAATGGTTGTTTGCTGCGCTAACTTGGAATACGTCACGCTTGAGAGTGACGTCACGACATTTCTGGAAATAATTGATTCCCACTGATATTCCTGGAAATAATTGACCCAAATTTATCTTCTAGAATTATTGTGATTATATTCGACTCGAACGAATTGTTACTATCCTCGACTGGAACCGTCACGTAGTAAGTGTCCCCCTAATTACTGAAAAATATTGCCTGCATGATGCTGCTTGTCGTCATTAAACGTGTATTAGACAGTCCTATTGTAGTACAGAGTCCGCATTTCAAAGAATACCCGATATCTTTGACCTTAATAGTATCTTGCCCCTGAAAATTTTCTCCTTTATCTTTATCTTTTCCGTTAAATTTCTTGGTTAGTACAGTTATATTTCCGTATTTCACACGCATTTTATCAAGTGCAGAAGCTATATATTTTTAATGACACAAGGTGAATAAAGGTGTGTAACTAATTGCCTAATAACTGTTAGTAAGTTCTTATGATCGGATTTACTAGATGTCTGTCCAGTCGATTCGGTCTGATATGATAACTTTTGATATTCTATATATCCAACCTTACTCAATCGAACTCAATTCGAAATTAATGGGAATTCCCCGCCAAGAATTTTCTTTTTAATATAACAGGTTTTCAATAGAATTGGCAGGCCGGGAGTGGGTACAGTGTCAATGTCAGTGTAATGTCTACAACAATTTTAGGTAGATTTACCTCACGAAAGACCTGTAATATCGCGAATACGTTTGTAATTTGTTCGACTGGTCCTATAGGTGGCGCGAAAAGCTATTCTGTAGAATACATCGTGACGTTCAAGCAATCAATAAGCCAGCGCTGTTGATAGAAATAGTTGACAGGAATGGTATCTAAACTACTGACTTACAGTGTGTGTAATGAAACACAGTATCAGGTATCTACTTATTGCTCAGGTGCAGTTTTAATAGTTCCATTCTGGTGATATTCCGTACAGTTCTACTGATGTAACGACCCCGTGTTTATACTTTTCCAACCGAGTGGGAAAAACATAACCTTTGACCTGTAGCCGTAACTACGCCAATTTTTTCCATTTTTTGTGTGGCTGGCGGCGTGATATATTGAATTTGAATATTTTACTCCCTCCCCCATATGGTTGCTTAGAGTTGGGTGCTTAACATATGATTTATTTATACCAGATACATAGAACTTATTAATGGCAATACTTTTCGTTTCCCAGCCTTGATGACAAAATATCTGCAAAACTTATCATATCACTAGTATGGACAAATTTTGAAATTCAGTAATTGCCAGGAAGTCTCACAGTTCTTGCACTGTTGGGAGTCGATTTGGGATAGGAACAGTGCAAAAAATGTACGGGGGCATTGACTACAAGAGGGTTGTAATTTGTAAAATATAGTATAATTTGAGATTTGCGTTTTTAAATAGTTTCCGTGAGTATGAATATTTTCTGGGAATTTGTTGTCGCGTCGTATTCGTTCTTACCTAATCGCTGTTCAAGGAACTCTGGTATACAGCGTGTGTAACTTCTAAAACCGCTCTTTGGCTTATCTTGTAAAATAGATTACTTTTAAGTATTGTTCCAGGAGGTAATTAATTAATAAAAATCCGGCCAAATGATCACCACCTCTCGACTTGCAGACATAATAACAGCAGTACCATCTTTACGTACGTTACGTTTTGCGTCAGCGTGAAATTGTTCGTTGTGCGCCGTATGCAGCTGTCACTCTCAGTTGATGACGTCATAGCCGATTCTTGACGGCGACGAGAATCTGTCATCTGCTCATACTCTTAGTTTTCTGGCATGTTAGCACATTAAGTCTTTTGTTTTCATGGATACAGTACAGAACTTAGTTGAGATTTAGAAGGTAGTTTCTTTTACTGTGTTATGTGCGGATTTAAAGACCCTATTTCTATATTCTTTTAAAAAGCTTTCAGTGGAACTGACGATGTTATTCTTATTCTTTAACTTTCTTTGTTCTACTGTGTACTTTCTCCAAATTTAACCTCACGTGCTAGTATAGCGCACTACGCAGTTTAAGTAAGATTGCTTACGGTATATTCAGTGTTAGGTTTAAACTTTGCATTAATATTTCGCTTCAATGACGCCGTTTTCGTCCCGAGCGCTCCCTAACCGCAGTTCTATCCCTCAAAATTCACAATATTACAATAAACAACCCAAATGATGGAATATGTAGCATAAACTATAAAGTGTAATATAATATGGATAGTTTCGGTTAGAGGTGTCGTACTGACATGTCGTACATGCCCTTATACTCAATTCCACCTTATAGTCAGTTCCATCAGTGTGGTATTTTGTTAATCAAGAACCCAGTATAAGAGTCAAGTTTCTACTTGACCTCTCGAACTTCCTCAAGTAAGTACCATGCTGGTTAGTTTATTGTGAAAGCTAAATAATCGGCTATAGTTAGGATGCATTCTACAGGAGTTAAAAAGTTAGCCACATACGCTTACTACAAATCAACTACAAAGAATCTCTGTGTTCTCTTTGCAGGCATTTTTTTGTACGGTTTACTGGATAATCCCTAAAATATTTATTCTATGTATTTGTAAGTTTAATGCAAAGGAAATACAAGAAGAAAGAAACCTATCATTTTATACGTCAACGCCTAACATAATCCGTCTAAGTTCCATGTCATTACTGCCTCCAAATAGTATTCTATGCTTTCATTTAACTTCAATCCTCCATTAATCCTATTTCTCTTTCGTGGAATTCCTTTTCAACCGGCCATTATGCTCTTGTCAAATTGCTAGCGCCAACCGAATGTCTTTACCCATCGGTTGATTGCGTTGACCGAAGATTAGGTTTTATCCTTGGGAGCTTAAGCATATCGGCTTCAGTCGTCCTTGGGGTTGTGAACTCATTCGTACTTTCTCTTCACAAGGGAGTCCTCCGACTGCTACAATGCACGCGAGAGCCAACGCTCGCGAGGATGGAAAAAATGAGGCAGAGAAAACGGACAAATACAAAGACATCAGGCGAGGTGTGCTTGTTATGTCTGCTGTTGAAATTTTTACGTGGCTTGTCTTTCCTTGTGTTAGTATTCAACACGCAATGGATAACGTTTGCATGTAAGTTCTCCAATTTACGTCGCTACGGCCTTGTGACATAAGCATGCATTCAAAAGCGGCATGATACCACACTACCACGTACTCCTCCAGGGTATTAGTATTGGCGTTAGAACACATACACAGTATTTCATGCGTAACCTGGTATAGCTAGCGGTTAGATGACAGTGTGATAATAAATTAACTCAGAGTTAAGCATTATCTGTTAATTGCAGAAGACTGGTAGTGGAAGACGAATGTTCGCTATTAGTATGTTAGTATAGAAAATGGCTATCAGTATAATTGACCTATTAGTTTAGTAATATAGTATCCACCCTAAATCCCTAATATACTTTGACAATAATATTTAGATGAAAATAATATTGGATTAGATAATGTTCTTATTGGGTAAATGGATTTATGCCGCCGTTTACGTGAATTAGTCGATAGAAATTAAATTCAAATAGCACACTACGTCATTACCGAATGGTTCCGTGACGGTTGAAAGTTCATCAACGATATAAGTTAAGTGCCCATGTATGCACAGTATCTAATTTGAATTCTTATAGTGTTTAGTGTTCAACTTTCTGGCAGTCTAGACGTAAGGAATAGCACTAGGGCACACTGCCGTTTCATTAGCATACATTACATACATACATTAGATACAACATACATTAGATTTAATTGCTCCAGTTTTCCATTTTAGACTTCGTAGACTATGTATTGACTATTTTCAATATAGTATATTAGAAAGCAACATTAAATTTAAAAATAGAATGTTTGCGACTAGATTTTCGAGCGCAAGTTTGCCAAGTTTGGATCAACACAGCGCCCAACGTAAATCAGCTCTAGGAGAGCCACAACAATGCGGTGATAGATCAACATAACTTACAAGATAGTTTGAATGTCTGCAATAGCCTTTGTGTAATCTCATGCATTGTAATTAGTTTTTCCTTATTGTTTTGTGTCTCAATCGATCATCAAGTTTATCTGGTTTAATTGGTTGCGTAAGCCCACCCTCTTATGTTCGCGCTTGGCGTTCATTGATACATCATCTCAGTAATTCATCACCCGTCTTATTATTTTTGTATGGAGCTTTTTGGCAAAAATGTACTACTAGTTGACCTCGTTTTCAGAACGATTTTTCACGTATAAATTCCATCCTACAGTCAGTCAGTTTTCTTATTTTTTTTCAAGATTTACAGTTCTTTCGCGTGATATGCGTTCAAACGAATAACGTTCAGAGATATAGCCTAATTATAACGATTCAGAAAAGAAATCGTGCTATTGCATTAACACGAAAAAAAAAATGAAATGAAATTGCATTCAGTTTCGTTCGCTGTAAGTAGCTTTACTGAGCTTGAAGTCTGCAGTAATAGTTGGAGGTCGATCATTAGCAGCCGTAGCAAACAATTGTCAAGGTGTATGTTATAATTCGCATGAGCTCGTTAAATTTATTTTCTGACTTTACCCGCAGGAATTTCGGTTATGGACATGATCGATTGGAAGTTTTTTATTGTTTCATTCCTGTCAGTTGCTTTTTATTGCTTTACTGTTTTCGAACCATGTCCGATATTACCACGGCAGTTGTTGTTCTTTTTTCACGATAAGGTATTTTTTATCAGTTTAATCGTCGATATTAAAATGAATAGCTGTCACATACCTCTAGTATCTAGATTAACTTGAAAACAATGATCGCATGGAGCGGTTAATTATGTGAAGACAAAATAATAATGGATAAATCTGTCTTATTGCGGTATTTATATATTCATATTTCAGTTGACAACACCATTAAGCTATCTGGCTCGAATTACTGGACCGAAAATTGATGCAACAGAACTGATGGCCTTAACTATATCGGTCTCGGTTTTGGCATTAGTAGCCGGTTAAGGGCCATACGATCCGTTAATGGCGAGTTATTTTTGCATATTTTGTCGGGGTTGCTTTCCGTGTCATGAGGTGTGTCTGTCTGATATTGTACTCTTGTAGTGATTTTTAACAGATGCGTCGCCTGTTGCAGCACCGCAGTAAGGTAGGTCCGATGGACATGATTGCAATATTAATTAGTCTGCTATCAGGTAATTAAAGATATGTTTTTTTTACATTCAGTATAAACTCTTGAGTCACCAGTCAAAAGTTGTCGTTTCCTTTTGTTTCGGAATTTTCAGATTTCCTTTCAAAAATAGAGGAACTGTGCGTCATCACAGTCATCAGTAATAGAGTACTTACTCACATTAACACTACCGCTTAATTCTCCCAACAAAGCACAAGCACGTTATTGTTGCTATGATATTTTCATCCGCGCTTCCCTTGTAAAGATAATAGGACAGAATGTAAAACCTAAACGGAGTTATCTACAAACGATTTATTGTTATTGAGAGTAGAAGATCATACAAATGCGCAGTAATATTCAGCCAAATCGGACAGCTAGACGTGGATGATATCCTTCCCCCTGTGTGAAAGATTTTATCCAATTTACGGTGTTAAAACGTCATGAGCTCGGTGATGCAGTATTTTGTGCGGTACAATATTTATTTTATCGCTTGTGCTCGAATCATGTTACTGTATTCGCGTTACTTCAGAACGATTTTGTGCGTCACACAGAGCTTAGTATTTGTCAACCGATTCATTCTACTATAGCTACGCCGAATTATTGGCTGTCATCGATCGTTCTTCGATGACTTAGGCAGTCCGCTCAGCGAACTTACAGTAATCTGTATATTGCATTGCATTGATATAACCCACTCTTTCGAATGGAGTTTCCGGAAGTCAAAACATCGCGTTACCTCATAGCTTCCTCTTCATAGGCCAATTTACAAGAGTGCCGTGCTGAAGCCTTATTTCGTTCTACAGTTTATCCTAATAGTTGGGATTTTCCAGTGCATAAAGCCAGCAACCCGTTTAGATCTGAATGAGGCTTCGTGTAACAGTAGACTTTACAGTTATATCGTTTTTTTTCTGCTGGCCTTAGTGAAATGATACCAGTAATATGATGAAGCTGTTTGTTCATATAGGAAATAGTGTAGTAAAATCATTTTCATGAGTGTACTGTAAGATTAAGATGGCTAGCAATCGCCCTGTTAGCTGGCCCACAGAGTCTTCAACATTCATGTGCTACAGCATTGGCCAGAAAGTATGGAAGTTTCACGGCCTTCGATCTTGTGATAAACTGCCGGGTGAGGATCTGGCTGCAGGACATTCTGGTCTTTTAAAAGCTGGCGCTTGCCTCAAAGTAAGCCTGGCCCCTCCAGAGCATAACAGCCGAAGATTGGGAAGGACTTGTAGCGTCGGGAGTAGTTATTCGAGTTCTGAATCTGAATGCTCCAGTCAGGCAAGCCCCGTAAGTGAATCTATGGACGAAGTATCTAGTGATTTTCTAACCATCAAACCCACATCCCCAAACAGCAACGAGGCTTATACCCGCGAGGAATGCCGAAAAAATATGTCTGACATGGATACCAGTGATGTCAAACTCTCCGAAGATGCACGGAATTGTACAGAACCTGCCGATTTAACTTCACTTACCAACCTGATTAACATTTTATTGAGGAAACATACTCTGGTTCAGAACGGATTAGAGTTGTTAGAAAATCAACCAGGTATTTTGAGGAGCGGTTGTATCAACTACAGAGTAAACTAAGTAGTATTTACACTGCTTTTGAAATGAACTTGTATTATATATAAATTCTGCATGAGAGTTGTTTATGTGCTATGTGTTAGTGGCAAACTCCTAATCATGTGGGATTGCTATGTGATCAGCTCCTCTTTGCAATGTCATGTATGCAGTGTATTACTTTGCTTACATTACTAATATCACATTCCATTTAATTTTAACTTGGAAATATCATTTTTGTTTCAGCGCTCGCAGTGAGGTTACAGCAAAGGCGGAGCAAACAAGAATTAGCAGATCAAGGAATCATGCCACGTAAGTAGACTGATTTTCATTGTTACATTGAAGTTGATCAAGCTTAAAACATTTCCAGTAAATTACTATTATTTCTATATATACTAGTATTACTAGCAGAGAGTATTAGAACTTTTTGATCAGCTATTATGTAATGGTCCCTTCATTAATTTCAGCAATAGACTTTTAATTACTCATTTTCTGCATCCCTTACATCTCGATCGCTTTGGTCCCCAGTGACCTGTTATGCAGAAACAGTTGTCTTCTTATAGCAGAATATAATTTTTAAGGTGCCTTGTAGTTTGTAATGTACAGAACATATTGTGTTCTGCAATTGGGAGCTGTTCCTTCACTTTGATAAAATTGTTTGGATTTTCCGAATAGTATTCCTTATCCAAAGGTTTTAGATGTAGATATTGTAGATGATAAATCTGCTAGTTATTATAATTAGCATATGTTGCATAAAGCGTAAAAAAATTTAATATTAATGGTATGCTACACATGATCTTACTAGAAAAGTGAAAAAAAATGGAATGATGGATTTGAGCAGTATTTAATTGAGATAGCTTGTGGTATGTCCATCATCCATTGTTTGCATTCCACTTATAAGAGCTCACATCTCATCAGCTAAGTGTCTTGCCTGTCTCCTTTCAATGCAACTCAAACAAGGGTCAGGAATCTTAGTTTAATGCCAATGATCATAAAAGAAATATTTCTTGAACCACACCTAGCACAATGTTCCAAATATCCCAAATAAGAATTCTTAGGCTTTTAGCATTCAAGGTATGCATGTTAGTGACTTGTCAGGGTGGTCTCGTTACCAAAGATAATGGTGTTTATTTTTAAAATGTCCTAGTTGTAGTGTAGCATATCAAAATATCAACAAATGGTTCAAATTTCCGTGAACAATACCAAGAGATTAAAAATATTGAATAAATTATTTCTGACTTTTCAATGAAAGGTAGTTCATTGATATTGCCTAGGGTTGCAGTGCAGCAGGTTTTATGTATTTGATGATCATGTTGTGCGCTTTTCCTCCCATGGTGTGTATGTGTGTGCCGTCCGGCCATACAGTCGTATAAATGGCTGATGGTAATAAACACACGCTGTACCGGAATGGGGGAAGTGCTTAAATCGTGTGCCTACCTGATTTCGATTTCCTTCTATCTCCTGCTAATGTTGATTCATCAGTAAGCACTATGGTGTTTTTTATGTATAGCATTATGCATATTCCTAATAAATTCATTCTGCATTCTAAATCAATAGAGATACAGTGAGTATATTTAGAATGTCATTCGATTTAATATCATGGAAATTTGTGACTTATTTGAAGTATGATAATAAGAAAGCAGTATATTAGCAGCTAATTTAATACACTAATGCTATGTATCAATTCCTGAATTAATATAATTTCTGCTTTATGTACAGCAGCTTGTTACTATTATGCTATGCTATTATTATATTATCACTACTTTAGCACATACGAATCCACTGCAGCTTATGATGATGATATATTTCGATTTTTTAGCCCTCAAGAGTCCAGCAACATACTTCGAACAAATTCAAAAGCTGGAAAGAGCAAGGACAGGAGATATCCTCAATAAAAAAATGCAATTTCGACCAGAAAGAGATTTACTCATTAAAAAACATATTTTGGAAGGTGAGATTCTTACATTTCTCACTTTTTATTATTGTCATGCAAGTAATATTTCATATTTGACGCATTCAAGTAATTGTGTAATGAAGATACAAACAGTCACTGCCATGAGGCATAGTGCGACATATTTTTATGTAACGTAAAGTTCGTTACAGACATTTAACCAATAAAACGTGATGAAAGTGATTCATTTTTAAGAATGGGAAATCTAAATTCAGTTTGCATTACCGATTGCATCCTCACCAGGACTACCAGTGCCTCCTTATCTCTCTAGAAAACTGATACACGAATAAATCTGAATACAGCCCTCCAAAGTGTTAATTTACCATTGGATTACCTCTCTGCTCAGTATATGTGTATATGCATTGGTATAATAACAGAAAATGTGTTTTGATATTCGACTCTACCTTAGAAAGTAAGTTGGTGATACACAAGATTCATGTAAGTGTGCTATGGGATGTACATTGTTTATGGTAAGTATGATCTGTTTGTAGGGAAAAATAAATATTGTTTTTATCTGTTTATGTTTCCTATCATGTGTGTTTATGTTTCCTATTTCAAATTTCCCATGAATATCTCCTGAACCTCTAATCATAAAGCTTTCTTGTAACATTACAGAAGTTAGTTTGTGAATGTTAGTGATCCCTGTGTTGACCAATATATATTCTTCTAAATTCTACCTCTTTGATATTTTGAATAATAATAAAGGATTGCTTCCAAAAATCCTATCGTGTTAGGTTTCCTAATAATCTGTAATATGCAACGTATCATAGACTTTTCGGTAATTTCATGTATAATATGGGTTGCGATATATACATATAATTAATGGGTTTTTGAAATCCTGTATGCCATAGCTTGTGGTGAGATTCTGAGCCAACGGACCAGTGTATTGAACTGCGCACATTAACATGTGACGCAGAGACTTCGCGAGATATGCTAACAAAGAAAATATTAATACAGTTTGCATTCCTCATTATGACATCCCTGATAGTGTAATGGAAACTGGAAAGATTACTCATATTGAGTTGTTTGTGTTCGGCAGTACATGCCAAACATTATAGCACTTCCAACACCTTGGCTGCAGTTGCTATTCCTCGGAGAGCAGTCTTTATATAAAACATAAGTAGAAATGACCGTCATTTTAATTTGAAATGTTTTAAATATCCAAACCCCCATTTTTCTTAAATACGTAGACGCAAAAATATGTGGAACAAGTATGAAGAAATAAATTCTCTTGTGATTCCTATACAACATTGTAGCAGACTAATTAAATACGCGCTACATAGTGACATCTGTGTTTACTCTATACTTGCTTCAGGTTGCCCTCTTTCTCCCTGTGAGATTTGTTTGACTCTGAGATTACACAACCTTCTTCAAAGTTCAAAACCATTTGTCATTGTCTGTGAGATAGAATAACATAGATACTCTCACTTGACATTTTTCACACCTCTCTGCTAAATAACACATTGCCAAGGAATTAATAATAGTTGTAGCGGGATTTTTTTAAAATTATTTTGGCATGACGTAAGCACAGTGACACAGGGTCATGTTTCTTCAATTTTCTTCACTCATGACTACATTGTAACAGTGCCAGTTTTACAGATACAACTTCAGAGACTCCTACAGTCATTCATTATATTGTATAATATCTCTCAACCTATAGTGCTAAACTAGGTCAGAGAAAATTAGCGGCAAAAATTATTGTATTGCCTTTCTAATTTATGCTTTTTCTTTCATCTTCCACCATAGTGCCTCAAAAGCTCACGGCCAAGGCCCGGTGTGTTGTATACGACTTAGATATTACTTTGAAGATTACCTTGTAAAGGGTTTTATAGTTATGTTGAATGCGCTTTGTATACCAAGTATTCGTCAATTTCAATTTATAGCTTAGGCTTTTATAGCTTATAACATTTAACATGCTTATTTCATACTCTATAGACACAAGCGCCTACGATTCAATCGTAGCCAATCAGAAAGAACTAAAGAAGGCCAAGCTAGCAGATGACCTGAACGAGAAAATTTTTTACCGTCCTGGTGCTATTGAACTCTTGGAGAAAAACATCCTGCATGCTGACGAAACTGTCTCCGAAGCTATCAAGGGTAAGATATTCGTTATTTATATTATGGTATGTTGGTATAACCTCAAGACAATGCAAATTTTTTTTCGTAGCTGATTTAATAAGCACTATTTATTGTACTTTGGAGTTCAATAATGTAATTTACTTTGATTAGTTTAACCACTGTGCTCTAGTTTTGTCTTGTGTGGTATGCTCCACTTATTAAAGGTGTCATGACGAGCATTTTTTGGTTGCGAACCAAAAACTGCAATCAGGACTAAAAATAGCTTGGTCAGAATCCATACCAGTTACAGGAGATTGCAATAATTAGATACATAATTAATAATCAATCTAATATTAGCTATGGCCTGTCTTAAAATGTTGTTAAATGAAGTTTGACTAATACTTTTCAGGAGGACATGTGCAATACAAAAAGACTGCTGAATTCACTGAAGAAGACAGTAGCGATGTTTCCTCTCCTGAACAAATGCTTAACCATGATCAATCATCGTCTTCATTTTTTCCCACAACTGTTTCTTCTTCTTCTATCGCGATCAAGTCGACACCCCGACCACTTCTCCCTTTGGTGTCCGAGTGCTCTAATGTTGCCAAAACTGTACCATCTACAATGCCGTTGTCTTTTTCGGTATGTATTGAAAGGATGAAGTATTTTTTTCACTGTCTTATCTATGCCCACCTCCAACAGGAAAAGTGTACCTTTCTTATACTTTACTTGCACATATATGAAACAGTAGATTTAGAGGATCTGGAAATTCTGTTGTATATGACCAATGTTCATGACTTCAGGTTGTAGGCTCACATAAAAAGCAGATTAAAACAAATAAGATGGAAAATTTAGATTTACAAATTGCCGATTTGTGTTTTAACCAAATATAATATGCGAAGCTGAGTGCAGTGACCCATAAAAGTTAATTAAACCATCTCCTATTCTGTTCACAACAATAATAATCTTTTGCGGTGTAAGCTTCATATTCGATGGGATCGATACACATGACAGCAGTTGATCTCTATTGCGTAAACATATTACCTATAGCTGGAGGGCTGTACAATAGATCCATGATCGTCTTCAGTTTCGGCATTCACTAGCAACTTGTACTACACCTGGCTCTACACATGCTAAACTAAAAAGACTAAAAATTATACCAACTTGTTGAGTCAAAATATGGAGAGATTTATACACAAGTAAATACGACATAATCTAAACTATGTGTAGGCTCTCCTATCCCGTCATCTTTTGTCTTTTGAACCGGCCTTAGTTCGAAGTAAAGGAAATTTTTGCTCATTTGTCAGTCACTGGAATAGTGAGTTTGATTAACTTAAGATTACAGGTTAAATAAGTGCAGTGGTACGGTGTCAATAAGTAATCGGATAATCCCATAGGTTGTTGTAAAATCTTTGGATTATCACAGTAAGTTGCTTATCGCCAGCATGTTCGCCTCGTGGCTAAGATTTATATAATTTTTTTAACTGTGATTGACAAAATAGGTAACACCCATTGACTTTGAACTTTTCCTGTTTGGTTTGGTGATTATACCAAAAATCTTCAATGTCAAAGTGTTATTCCGTGTATGACATTTTCTGTGATTATGCTGGAGTATCATGAAATATGTTAAGTCTGTCTTAAAGCTGTGCAAGTTTAAAAAATCAAGTAACACACAACGGTTCATACTGACGAATGAACAGACTACACAATGCACGTATCAGGCAGTCCGTAGACCTTAGGGAGAGCAGCGTCGCACCGTATGCAATTGTTCCGACTTACAAACAGACTCAGACCTTTACTTGAAATTCAACAGTTCTTAATTTGATGAGTTAATTACATATTTACCTTACCTCACATTACTGCCTGCCCATCCTGCTACTGAACTACTGCTCTGAAAATACAATTATTGTAATTAAATTATGTTTTTCTTCCAGAGTAAATTTGACCCTGCAAGTCAAGTCAATGTGACCATGTCCAAAATGCCTAGCTCATTAAGCTCCACACATTCAACAGCAGCACATCCGTATTTAATGAGACAAACATCAGGAACGAAAGTAAGTAGTTATTATTTTGTAGGAAGTTGTATTTTTATGCAATTCCAATTTTCGTTATCAGGAATGTTCTAGACTAGTGGTTCTTAATGTGGGTGCTGTGAACTCTTGATGTGGTGGACAGAGATCAGGGAACGCTATAGGGGGGCACTATGTGTACATAAATATCCCCAGCTTTGGCAAGAAATAAAATTACAGTGGTGCCTCATACCCAATTTTTAAATAGTAAAAAATGAATAACCAAGCCGCGAAGTAGATCACAGATATGTGATAGCGGAAACTCAAGGTTCTTTTTGTCAAATATTGAAACTGATATTTTTTACTAAGCAAAATCTCGATAAGTTCAGTATATCATAGGCTTAGGGGAGTGTTAGCCCAAGAACATATCAGAAAAAGGGGAGCTAAATACGAAGATTTTAAGAACCGCTTTTTCAGACTGTCTTAACTGTAGTTCTTCTATTTCGATTTACATCACCTCTCGTTCCTTTGTTAGTCCTCGAAGATGTCATCAACGACAGTCCAGAGAAATGCCAGAAAGAAAAAGGAAAAACCCAAATTCAAGAAATTCAAATACCATCAATACATTCCGCCTGATCAGGTAAGAATTTACACATCAAGATAGAAAAGTTCCCGGAGTATAAGCATAAGAAGACAGTTTATACTATGGAAGATTTCGACTTGATCTCATTCCATCCTTACTCCGATCACCTTCCCCGTTACTTGACAAAAGTTATTCCTATTATTTTATTTTGATGCTATTTTTTATGTGATACTGAAGAAAATGACATTTTTTCCACTTTCAGCAAGGGAAATTATCTGAAACCCTGTTGCCATCCATGGACGACAGCCCATATACACGATTACTCGAGCAGCAGCAGCTCTATCTCCAACTGCAGATCATGAGTCAGCAATATCCACATCTACAAAACAATCCGAAGTATGCAATTGAATCCATAAGATTTCGATCTGTAGTTTAGTTTGGATAGTTCAGTATCAATGATGAAGATTTTCTTTGTATCTGTGACATACTTATCTATCTTTGACTGGACGCTAGATTTCAAGCTCTTAAAACAGTAAATATACTTGTAGGACCAACAATGACCAACATACTCAAGATGCAAAGCAAGTGTTTCAACAACAGTTAATGATTCCCGCCCCTCCCCCACCTCCAGCAGTCTCAAACACGCAGAAGTTAGAGACTGTAAAAAAGACCAGGACTTTCACTGTGCAGCAGCTGGAAGAAATGAAAGTAGCTGAACTGAAAGAGGAACTCAAAGCCAGAAATCAGAAGGTAATTTTCCATGCCGCATTTGCCAAACCGAAAAGTTATATTTCACTCAAATTTTCCGTATTATTTCTGTTTTTTATTTATTTCTGTATTACAGGTCACTGGCACGAAGGAGGTTCTTATTGATAGATTGAAGCCATTTGCTGTTCCTCCACCATCCATGATGTAAGTATGAAGAAATAGCAGCACTAACAATGATAGAATTTTTTAGTATGTCAAATTTCTATTCTTCAAATATTTTACATCAACAATGATATAAAAATGACCTGTTAATAATGCTCCAGGCCAATCGAAATTTGAACACACTAGAAAATGAACTTGGACTAAGCTTGTTAGAAGTCAACATTGTATACCTGTATTATTTTCAAGTGATGCGAAACATTTTTGAATTATAGGCAATCGAGCATGATGTCTCCCCCGATAAGTCAAAGCATCACTGGATTAATTAATGCTACGATCCAGAGCACCATACAAGCCAACACCAAGAAGGCACTTGCAGCTGCAGCAAGCAATTCGAGGTAAGAAAGTAGACATCTCCAGTTATGTATATCAGCTGGGTGATTAAAATTTTGATAGAGATAAACCTAGCCTAGTACAAAGAAATAACCTAGTCGTCTGCACTCCACTCAAAGAGAGGTACCATTGTCTCGAATGCATTTGAATTATAGCCATACACTATGTGTACATACAATCTATGACTTACGCCCTAACCTTATATTACATCAATCTATTCCTTTATCGCATTACTGTCTTTAGTTCTGGATCGCTGTTTTTGAGGCCAAAAACTGTTAGTTCATTGTCGCAAAACAAAGACGGGCAGCAGATACTTCAAGCACAGTTGTCGCCACCAGGTTTTGGGAACAAGGTGGTTGGAATTCAGGTCGTGGCTGATGGTTCCCAGCATCCGAACGGAAGTAACACTTTTACCATGCAGACGATTAAGCAGGAATCACAGCCAATGAGTATCGTACCCATGGAAACCCAGAATGCACAGAGAAACCAGGAACTTAGCAGGACTTCGTCTGGAGAGCCTCCTTCCACATTCCATTTCATGCCCGCTGCAAAAGCGGTTCAGATTGTCGGCAGCACCAGCACGTCGCCTGGCAGTGCCGCGACAGGACATCAAAATCTGACAACCAGTGTTCCTGGACAGAGGGTGATCACTGCCCCAGATGTTCAGTTCCGAGTGAGAGGAGCGGAATCTTTTCCAGATAATAAACTTAACAAGGACGAATTGCTCCAAAAGCAACAGAAGGAGATTGAAGATCTCAGGAGGATGGTGGAACTGCATAGAACACAACTTCATCAGTTTCAGAATGAGAAAAAATATAAAGATGGGAACAGCAGTAATAACAACACATCTAACTCCAATCAAATCACGGTTCGTTTTTTGATATGCCTGTTGCGATCATGATTTATTATTTAAGGGTGATCAATATATGCATTTCAGCATAAATATTTCAATATTTGAGTTTTGAGAAAAGCGATGCAATATATATTAATGTCATGCTGAATAAGGTACATAAAAAATCCTTAAAATGAATAATGATTTGCAAAGGAGATGACTAAAAGGTAATAATTGCCATTTGGTTGAAAATTCAGCAGGAACAGCAAGAGCAAATGAACACCCAGGCGAATAATGTTGACAGAATGGCACAAAGACAACACATCTCCCAAGTTCTCCAAAAGCATCTGCAAAATCGAATTAGCGGGAAAGACCTCCTGCAGCCAATCAATGGACTAGCCCAAATGGTAATATAACAAAGAATTTGATGAAATGCTCTGAATCAATATAGACTTCATCCCATATTTTTTTAAATAATTGAATTGGTTACGTTATCTACCATTCTAATAGAGACAGACTACATTTCAAACACAGTGTAATTATAACCTGTCTGAAAATTTTAATCTTTTCCAAAAAAGTTCCCTTTGTACATGACTAACACGGGTTTCCATATTCCCAGTTCAGCTGGTTGAATATTTCCATTTGAGAACACCTGGTGGCAGTCTTAAGTCCAAAATTTAAGCATGTCAATATTGAATGTCATTATTATTATTGAGGTAATATGAAATAGTCGGTTACCTGATGCAACATCTGCAATTGAGATGTAATGGATAATTACGTTGAATACCCATACATTTCGTGATTACAGCACCTGTATTGCTTTTGTCATACTTGGGCAGATATTTGTTCTCCGAATAGTGCCTTTCATCGGGAAGTTAGAAACTAGTACGCACTTGTAAAATTTCTAATAAAAATGTAGTTTGCGATTTTATGTAACAAATAGCATGGCATTGTCATTTCTTCTGCATTTTTAGGTCATTAAACAAGAGCCAAGCGACTCAATCCAAGGGAATGTTTTTAACTTCACAAATACAGTACCACCTAACGTGTCACTTATTCCTCTAAAATCATCTGCAGAAGACAAGTTTGTGTTTTTCTTTGCAGCTTTTTTTTTAAAATCACATTCATACGAGATCTGTAGAAATTTGATTTGATTCTTGATTACAGTCCTCATGATTCCGATGCTCCGGTTATCCTGAGCATTAAACCGCCCGTTGAAAGGCGCTCTTCGGAGAACAAAGATCCACCCAAATATGACCAAGCAATGCAGGTACTCTATTAAGCTGTGATATTGGCTTCAAACATACCGAAATTGTATAATTACCAATTTTTTATCTCATTGCAGATGTTGCATCAGGTGAAAAGAATACAGACACATTCGATCAGCAGCCAAGACAGTTCGAGTAAGTCACCTGCAGGAGATATGACTAATGCTGACATGGATGATCTTCTTGAACTTTTAACAGACAAAGGAGGTAAATACACACAATACCACTTTTATCATAAGCAAAATCATGGTATTTATGGAGAAAAAAAAAAGTAACAAAACTCTAAACAAAAATGCCAGTCCTGCCTTTGTGGCCAAAGTGGCTCACTAATAATTCTAATATTTTGAACTTATACACCCTTTTGTGTTTCATGTGACAGAAATCCCAGTAACACCAACACACCAAAAGAATTTTCCCATGCGAAATGTTCACCAACAGCAACACCAGCAAGCTCAACAGCATCAACATCATTCTCGTGTTCAATACCAAGTATACAACGGCGGAGAGCCTTCTAGAAATGACATGGGCGTGCACAGAAGACACGCAGAGCAGATTCACAGAGCGATATCAGCGAACGAACTTGACAACATCAATCAGCAAAGGAGGTCTCTAGACCTGCCCACCCTGGTGCCGCTATCCGGCAACGGCCATGCCATTTATCACCGTAAAGACATGGATCTTCCAAGGAGACATTCGGGAGATCTTCTTTTATACAATGAGATGCACACCGGCCTCACTCCACTGCTTTCCGACCACCAAACGGATTTTACCAGCCTTCTTGTTAGCAGCGCTGGTGATATATTGATGGATACCACTAAATTGCCACCTTCTAACATCCGTAGAAGGATGGAAAATTCTTCTTCCATTCCTCCCGATGCTGTCATTCTGCAGCACCGGGACAACTCCTTCCGTAGTTCTTCATCTCCTCTGCAACAACAGCAAGAGGAGTCGCCTCACAGCAGTCAGAGTTTTCAAATGAAGGGAAGTAGTAATGATTATCTAGTGTTGAATGATCCTTACTCAACTCAGCCATTTTCACCCATGGACACCAGTACTTGCGACAGCGACAGAAGCGCTGGCATGATGGGAGACAGAGTTTGTGACCCGCATCTCTCTTCTTCCTACATTCACGATTCCAATACATCTTTGGACAAATGCGTCGGTTCTCTAGTACTACCATCGAACACCAGGACATACATCCGTCATTACGGCCAGCCGTTAGCGGCAGCGTCGCCCCGTCACACCACATTGATGAAGTCATCATCCCAAGAACTGTTGTCAAGTAATAGCCCTGTTGTTGATCATTCCATGCAAGTGGACGAATTAGATTGGTTGGATTTAACGCTGGGTCCTCCCTTGCCTGATCCATCTTCACCTCTGCAACAAAGAGCGTCAATCCATAGTTCCGTAGGGTCCATGTTAGAGCATGACGATGGAGGGGGCACTCTATTGACCATGTCACCCCAAGAACCACCAACCAATTCATACAATTTAAACGGTGGTGATTTGACAGGTAACAGTGCTTTTACTATTGACCTGATCGATTCTTTGGATATTAATTCGATGCACTCACCGGCAGGCGATCCATGGGATGGTTTACTTTCAAATTAGTTAGTTGTTCCTTGCTAGTTCACACCTAGTGTCTTACATGTTCCTGCCACTGAGATGTTGGTGACTTAAAAAACGCATAGGTGCTCCTCCCTGTTCTGTTGTCTCTCGCAAGAAGTCTTTCCTTTTTCTTTGCCCTTCTAAATCCAATTTGCTGCTGACCAACCAAGTTCATGCTGACTAAAGTATGGTGGCTGATAGATGTGTTGTTGTATGTGTATCATGTATGTGACATGAATCTTCCACACAACAAGTTTGAACAGTTTCCATGGTCGTGCCTAGTTGAGATAGCACTACTAATATGATTTTTCATAGCGCGGCGCACGTAGATCATACATACTTTTATTTAGTGTCTTTATTTGTTTGCTTTTGTTTTTTTGCCTTTCCTTTTCTTCCCTTTGCACTTTAGTAATATGTTGCAGTCATTATGTTAAGTGGTATGGTAAGCGTAACCATTGAAAAGGGTTATTAACATTTCGAATGATTCAGCATCCGTACCCTTAAACTGTAAATGGGTACCTGTATTTTCTCCTGTTTTTCTCAGCATTTATATTGCAAATTATTGAATACATTGTTGCTGAATTACCGAGGAAGGTTAACTAAGCATATCAGGCTTTGATATGTACTCAAACTTCAAGGTCAGTTGAATCAAATGTAATCTTAACACCAGGTGTTCTACAATACTTTTGTATCCTAATGCAAGATTGATTTTCTTGAGATATCTTGGTTAAAATTAATTCGGCTCTCATTAGCCAACGGATGCTTGAAAAAACTGAATACCTTTAATGGCCGATTAGACCCCAAATTAGTCTGTACATTCATAGTAATTAGCCGTGTAGGAAACCACTGTAGCTCACTGTAAGTCGAATAGTTATTAGGCGACGATTCTTTTATGTGAGGAATTTCGAGAAGAAACGAAACTGCTGATTTTTGTACCAGCCATTATTTACAAACCTTGAGCGGATGTTATAAGAATTGAATTTTAAACCTTTACCCATCATATTTTTTTTCTACTTACACAAGTGAAAATATATGATACGATAATTGCTACATATACGAATCTAATGTGTTTATATCATGATTACCAGTTATCTATTGTTACCGATTTCTGTACATTTTTTATTATTTTTCCTCTACCTTTCCATTTTATTTTTCCCTTATTTGAAAATTTCGTTTTTTAATCTTGTAATTATTAAGATTTCAAATTTGCTACGTAATCAGCAATGAGTTCCAGCGCGTTTTATGAATCCTTACGAACCATGCTGAAAATTTCTATTGCAAGCAGACAACGAGTTAGTTCTCGTAAGTGCCTAACATCCGGTCTATTGTTTTTTTTCTTCTTCACTTAACCTCGATTACATGGTTTCTGTAACTAAGCACTAATTTTCACAACGCATTAGACGAAGGATTGGATTTTGGCCGATGGATATACGGATGCTGTTTGTGAAGTGCCTGATGCATACTATGCACTTATGAAATGGCTATGAAATGTAGTACCATTGTGAATTTGTGCCATGATTCTTTTTCCATCAATTCTTTTCTAAAATCCTCGATGGATTTTTTTGCTTGAATTAATGCATTAGGGAAACTGAAGCGTGTTGAAAGATCAATTGCTACTTGAAGATCATTTAATGGATATGCAGCAATAAAAAATTCTTAGTCATAGGTTGGAATGCTAAAACTATCTTTCTGAGTAACAAGAAGGTACTGAGGACACATAGTCATCATTCAAACTCATTGGATTGTTGTATACATATAAATCATTGAAATCAGGTGCAGCCTTGGCATACACTAAAAAATGGTTTTCAGTGCCAAGTGTAAGAAGATCTTGTTGTGAGCATTGTTACCAGATAGTAGTCTTTGTTGACAGGAAGTCAGTTCAAGTCATTACCACAGTATTGCTGTGTAGAATGTTCTTCCTTATTGGAGATTTTTCCATCCCTTATATCATCATTTTGTACACTTCTCTAAGATGAACTGAATTGGAATTCATTTGTGCCTAATCGTAAGAGTCCTATGTCCTTAATTTCTCTGAATTTTGACAGATTATAGCACATGGAGTGAGATGATTCACAAATGGAAGCAATCCACTTTTGGTGTTTACGCCAGTAGCTCCTTAAGCACCTCCTTGAAAGTAATATTACCGTAGTTTTACCTAGTACAAATTTGAAATTAGACCTTGAACAATAGTATTATTTATATCAATGACAGCACTTTATCTATCACCTACTCGTGTGTTAGAAGTGCTGCTCGGTACCCAATAATGTCCACGAAAACAAGTCCTATTTTGCTAGAGTAAGTGAATGCAGCATAATGCTTAGCATTCAAAATTATAAAGATTAGATTAGGAAAATGAAATAGTTATAAAGTACGAACGTTTTATTGTATTTCATATTGCAATAACATAATGAAAAAATTCACACAGTAACAAGATCAATTTGGTTTCGGTAAAGTATATGGATGGATAAATAATATTGCTTTCAGTTGTAACACTATGAATTGGACTATTCACTTGCAGCTTTAGTAGAAATAAAAGTGGGGAGATGATATCTCATAACAACAAGAACTGAAGAAAATGGAGGACCATAAGCAAAACCATACTTGATGCAGATGAACATATTGGTATTACAGCGTGACGACTGCAAAGGTAACTTGAGTACTTGAAAAACGATTCAGTGAAATTGAAAAAGCAGGAAATACCTTCACATAGCTATATAGCAAAGAAAAAAGTCAAGATACCTAGCCACATGGAATAGAAAATAAATATCATAGGAGACCACAAGTGTTAAAATTGAATATCATGCATAATAACTCTCGACATGCTAGCAACAGCACACTATGTCAATAAAATATGTACCATGATGACTGCAATCTCATTTGGAATACGTATAGCAATAAAAAATCTTACTACTTAATAAAAGGAACGATTTAATTTTAGCTGAGTGCTATGCAATATGTTCTGTACTACAGCTCATTCTATTTATTCGTTCACAGGATATTTTGGTTGATGCCAGCAGCCAACTTGATATTTAGGTTGAAGGTGACAAGTTTATATATAAGTAATTATAAATTATGTTCAACTCTGGGGTAGGTAGGTTATAAATGGGAACGAAGGAAGATAAATTATTCTGTAATCCCTGTTACGTCAGGTGTATATCAACAAATCGCAGGATAGGACAAACAGGGAGGGTGGTTATTGTATACTATGTAGGCATTGTAGTTTATGTTTCAAGTGGCCAGTTCACTGTGGTGTTTAAAACGTTGAACAACCCTGATCTGCATGATTGATTCTTTAATGTAGGTAATGTAACTAGTAGGTAAGAAGGCAGTGAATTTCACATACAAGTAGAGATACAATTTTATGCTGAATTGGCAAGCTATGACAACATGAAGAAGACCAGCAATCTAGGGAGAGCACAGTGTTTAAACCCTTAGACAAATTCAAGATTTCACAGTTAATTAGAACAGGAAAAGCTGGAACACAGAGATAGAACTATGAGACAATTTGTCTAAAATCCTCAGTCTTTTTCAAGCAAGGAATGTGTTAAATGTTTTAACTAATGATCATGTGAAAAAACAACCGCTTCTAATTTTCTTAGGCTTGCTTAGCTTTACTGAGGATGTCAAATATTTCCCTGAATAGTCGTTTGTATTCGGGTGCAGGATCCAATCTCGTTCGTTTTATGAGACACCTGTCGTTAGCATCTTCGTTGCTGTCGTTACTGCTTTCTGTTTCCAAGCAGGAATCAGTAAGGATGCTTGATGTATCGTCATGCTTAATGTGAGACTCCTTTACTGGACTGCAAACACGTTCAGATTCTATGCTATGAAGCAACATTTCGTATTTTTCCAACAGGGTTCTGTACTGAGTGTCAAGTTCCTGCACCAGCGAGACGTTTTTCGGTTCCGATTTTACTCTACCTCCATGTGACGAGGACACGTTAATCCCCGTCGTCTTCTGGCTACTTGGTGTTTTCATTGAAGATGTACTGCATTTCATGATGGGGTTGCTCCGTTGACTGCTTGGACTTTTCATTGGCGTGCTGTTGGTAATTCGTAGGTACTGAGCTAATGGAGCTTGTTGTTGTATTATCGGCGATTGGAAAGAAGTTTTTATATCATTTCCAGCTAAGGAAGAAGCCAAATGCACCTGTGATGATAAACGTGATAAAATTCGTTTAAAGACCTCCACAAAAATTTGGATATAGCTTCCGTGCTTCTTGTATAGATAATATGCATCTTTTGATTGAATTGTAAAGGAAATTATCATTATATATTAACTAACAACAACACACCCCATATAACCCAGGCAATCCAGTATCTTCATCATCACTCCGATCAGAGAAATTTATTTCCATGTTGTTGAAATCGTCGGTTACATTTGGTGTGCTCTCGATCATGTAAGCCTGCATGAAGACACATTAAGTAATTTGTGATTTCAATATATTTTTTCTAGAGGTAGGCAAACTATAGCCCGTAAGTCATAAAGTGCGACCCAGAGACATTATTGTGAATTTTTGATATGCGATTTTTTTGAGAGAACGACTTGCTTAACTTAAATTAGATTTTGCCAGGTTGAAAACAGAATCAAGTATTGTTGTTAGACACATCTGCAGTATGTTTCACATCCTCATCCTAACGAACTAAAAAAATTGTAAATTCAAGATAAATGCCAGTCGTTTACCAAGTAATCGACGAACCAATAATTTTTTTCTACAAATATTAGATAGAAGTAATAGATCGAACTTCTATCATTTAACAATTTTAGTTTTCTGTCGAATGTGGCCAGCTAGAGACCTCACACGGATGTTCATGGGGCCTTAGGGGAAAGTTTGCACATTTCTTATTCCATACACTAATCTTTACCTGCTGATACACAGCTTTGTCATATTCTTCAATAATATGATTGAGTCTCTGAATCATCTCTCTCTCGTCTTTGATTTTTTCTACGTAATCTTGGTTTTCCTGCATTATGCCTTCCATGTCTTTTTTCATTTCCTTTATCGTCCTCTGATCCATGACTGAAATTTGAAAACAATAGTATATGTAATACTGAATCTATTCTCGTACATGTGTCGATAAATCGTTAATTTCAGAAAGGAATATATGAAGGCTGGATTCTTTGGGAATATATGTAGAGTTCTATATATATATATATGACGGAATATTACTACACAGAACTTTTACTATAAAGTTAAATTTTCAGTTCAGAGGTTGCCAAGACCTTCACCTCCCTCAGAGTCCTGTCAGACGAATTAATTAATGCGACAATCCATTTGAATATACCGGTAATTTAGCACCCTCAAAATTTCATGTGAAGTTTAATGGCAACAAGAAAAATTCATACCTTGTTGTCCTCTGAGATTGGCAATGACCTCATGCAATGCTTCAACTTCTTCTAAAATTGAATCGTCTTCTATAAAGGGGCTATTGGTGCGTAAGTTGGGATCCTGCCCGTTATTTTGTGCTGCAAATTGAAAATTCGGATGGCTTACAAGAATGATTTATTTTTGTCATAAAGAATCTTTTGAGAATCCTTGCTACAGCCGACCTTCAACTTGATTTTTTGCTGCCGGCAGACAACCATGAACAGTCCTTCGCCTTATTTTTTCTTTTGATTTTTTACTGTCTTGGGCCTTACGAATTGAGTCCAGCTCTCCCTTGAGATTCTGTATTTGGTCTTCTTGGCTTTCGCAAGTGTTCAAGCACCTGATATTATGAACACATGACGTGAACGTATCGATCATATTGAAGTAATGATTTCGAAGGAATAACGTCATATTCTATGGCAATCGATTTTATATTTGTATACACTTCCTCGTAATATGCAATTCAATTTTAAATCTATTAGCATATACTGTAGTTTAATATGTATGACACACACAGTGAATATAAAAACTATGTTTCACGTAGAAAATACAGATTTTATGCTAATCATATACATATGCTAACATTTACAAGATTCATTTGAGGTGTTCATTACTGTGCAAAATAAAGAAAACATTGCCGTGGCTACTGCTTATCATTGGGACAATTAGTTTTTTGCACTTTTAAGAAATTTTCAATGACGTTTTATGACTTAAACGTTAGGATATCTGTCAGTGAAGAATTTGAGACCTTTCGATAATCCTCTCATAGTTCAGATATGTGACTTGATAGAGCTTGCACTACTGTTATATGATTAATTATCAATATAATTTTTCACACTAAATGAACTTGGCAGTTATTAACAGCAATAACACAATGCTTACTTGGTAGCTTTTTCTTTCCACTCCTTTGTTTCTGCACGAAGTTTAACAATATTTGATTCCATGTCTTGGTAGTTCACATCAAGCTGCTCGAACATTCTGGTCTTTGATTCATTGACTTCACGGAGCCAATTTATTTGCTTGTTCAAATGCTGACAAAGAAAAAAATCTTATCAGTAACCCAGATTATATATTGATATGGATTATAATATAATAAGAGACACTCAAATGTGGAATAGTTATATTATTAAGTCTCTGCCACAACAAGCATATTCAACCAACGAAAAGTTCAGGAGGAAGGGTAAAAGATGAGATTCGCCAACTATGTATTGAATTACACACTTTACCTCTATTTCAAGGCTTTGCTCTTCATTGCAACATCGCATTTGATAATTGAGCATATCAAGCTCCTTATTTTTCTGAAGCAGTGTTTTGCCCAATCTGGCAGCCAGTTCTAAATCTTCGTAATAATCTTCGCCTTCAATATTAAAAAGAAGAACTCTAGTTAGAACTCTATCACGTCGTATATCAGTGAAGTTCATTACCTTGAGCGGCTGCTAATTGATCTGCGTGCGTGAATCCGTCCCACACGTATTCATGGTCATCGTTCGTACTGTTGGCCGTACTTGCACTCGAATAAGACACGTCGCCTTCCATGCTCTTGTTTACTGCTGGAAGCGCGTACATTTACCAAGATTTATACTGCACTGTCTACAACCGAGTCAAGTCGACTGTGATAATGGCTGTGACAACGAGGTGCAATTAACGATCAATTTACAATTCGTGTCGCTACTACCATCAATACACTTCAAACTAGCCGCTAAATTACGTTTAAACTAAGCATACTGTAAAAACTGTATGAAACTACGACGCGATTGTACATTTATCCCGATTCAACGACGTTTTACTGTAATGAGAAACCATATTACAGCAATAGCAGCTGTCTGTCTACGAGAAACTACGTTACAAAGAGAGGCATTGATGATAATAAATCGAAAGATCAATACTATCAATCATCAAGGTTTATTATTTTTTGTCTCTCAATATTTGGACTATAATATTCGTTGTTCGCAAAATTTGCATCGATACACGAATGATAATATTTGTTTAGTACCTCTACTCAACAATTATGACAGATTAATTTTTAACGGAGTGATATTAAGCGGATTTCAGTGTCAAAGCACGCACAGTTGAAATCTTTGATATATTCGAGTTGTTACCTTCAAATTGCAAAAACAAATCGTGCTTATTACACAATACCAAGTCAGCAGAGTTTTTAAACAATATTTGAACGGTAAAAGTGGAAAGAAAATCGCCTAATTTGACTGCATTTGATAGTCTGTAGGAATCCACCGGTAGATGGTACACATATGCAATCATCTTTTAAAGGCACTAACATCATTGGTACCGGGTAACGTCGTCTTTGGGGGCATTAACAAAGTCAAGGAATGATGAGAAATAACATAGCTCAAGTATTTAAATTCGTTCCAATTCTTTCAAGTTGTCCCGTACTTCATGCGTTTAGCATTACACTAATTGGATTTAAAAGATTAGCAGTAAAGATATCCCGCTGCTTTACGGTAGAGTGCAGGATTTTCACATAGGTTAATTCATTTTCTCCGTACGAATATTCTTTCTTTGAGCGTTTCTTTCTTAGCGTTGTCTATTTTTGTAACACTGTTTTTTTAGGGGTATTGCCTCCTCCGCAGTTCATATAAATGAATTGTTTAGGCCAATTATCCTTCAAAACTTAATGGGATTTGGGATAACATATTTATGTTGCGGAGCCTTTATTTTGATGTTTGTGCTTATAATACTTGTTCACTCAAAACATCTAGCGGGTCCTCCTACATGCACTTTTTGTGCCTGTGTGTAATTTATTTCGTCTGATTTAGATTCGAAGTCATTATAATGAAATCGAAATTATTCACAGTATATAAGAAGTTATTATGCTAATTGCCGCCGCACCATATGTTAGATTCAGTGGGTTGAGGTCACCACGGTGCCTTTCTCTCCCCAGTAATATGCCCGGTGGCTGCGTTCAAAAAAAATGCGTCACATTCGACGGGAATGAGCAGACTAGTTTTACAAGCCTTTTGAGGTCTCGAGCTATTATACGAGCTATTTTTTCGCTGTAATTTACAAGAGCGACGAGTCAGAAGATAATCGCAGATTAAAATCTCGACTTCGCTTCCCGTCAATGCCCTGAGAATAAGACTAGCCGTCTGCGTTACTCCTGTTTAACAGTTGCGTTTATTACATGTTTTTATTGCAGAATGACGAATTGGTTTAAAATATGTGGGTCTGTAAGGTAATACTTAATTTGGAAGACTGATTAACCAACAATCAAACTTCCTCGGTCAATGATTTTACGAGTAGGCACGTCACAGTATGTCAACAGCTACGAATATAACTTTTTGACTGTTTGAATCTCATGATTTATTTTCCAACGAGAGAGAAGTGATTTTCGTAGTCGCGATTTCGCGTTTTGTCAGGAGGGTTTCGTAATTGTAGTTCATGTATGTAGTTTAATAGTGGACTTTTACTTAAAGAGAAAAGCTATTTTTATCTACACCAATGCAATCAAAGAACAGATAATCATAGTGGAAAGAGATTAGTATATTAGCATACGTACAAGGCTAACTTATTTGTTCCTTCGCATAAATAAATTTTGTGACAAGATCGGTCAGCTGCTCCCGAACTTTTTTGATACTGGATATGTAAGTTACGTGTTTTATATAAGGCGAACTTATATAGAGGAAGCTATACGAACGAATCTGTCTCACTGTCATTGTCCGATAATTTAAATGGCTATTTATTTGTTCTTTTTGATTGTTCGCTACTATTAGCGAACCATTATGTAATCATCGATAAATGGATCGGATATAGGCAATACGACTTTGTTAAGAGGATGGCGATACCAATTTTGTTTGCTTATGCAACAGCCCACTTAGTCGTTAACTACAAGATAGGTTCCGTGTTGCGACATAGGTTGATTGACCTCGTTCTTTTCTTACGGCGTTTAGGCAAACAGAAGTAGACAACTAGACATACTGACAATATAACAAGGTATCGTAGACGATAAATGATTTGGTATAGTGGAAACAAAGATGTGTTGTTACGTAATCGTCACCTGCCGCAATTTATTGTGGGCGCTACTCAGCATAACGATATGCCTGGCAGAGCTGTCCGCCTTCATTAGCGGCCATTGGTTAATTTCCCCGCCCTATAACCACGGAAATTCGTCATATCCACGCCCGTTTGAAGAAAATGACGTTAGGGCGCTGGGATTGTTTGTCAGATGTACCGAATCCACACCACAGGTAAATGTTTTCACATATAACATGATTAAAAAGAAATAATGATACATAGGTCTATACTTAGTGGGATGTGGGATGTTTTATCAACCTCATAGCTGGTACTTGTTAAATGTAGATGTGATTTACCCCTATTAATGAGGGTTACCTCTCAGTTATCGATACTTTTTTACGATTTTAAACGATACGTTTTTTTGGTAATTAGTATTTGAATACTTGTTATTGTGTTGAACGGTATCTGAATATTGCACACAGTGTTGTAAAGATATGATCACAGCTTGGAATATTGATCCAAGATAATTTTGAGTCATGTTTCAAGCAGTTTAGTATTATTACCCAAGTAGCAGAAATAATAATAAGAAATGTGATCATGTCATATTAGAATTTGAAGCCTGTACTTGGATGAAGTCTGGATATAGTGTAAACCTGTGTCATTCGAGGGTTCTTGGGGCAATCGAAATACACTAGTCCGTCGTTAGATGCGATTTCGGAGTTATGTGAGGAACCTATATCTGAGCGGGAAAATTTCGAGGTTGTGCGTGAGCCATTTGCGAAATGTTGAGAGAGCGTTGCGTGGTTGAGATAGATCTGGGAGTACAACTCACCTTTCTGATAGTTTTATTAGTCTGCCTTTTCCTCTTGCTGTGTTTGATGACCCTCAACTTCATCCATGTAACCCTGCCCAACCACTCGTCTCCTGGAGTGCCACTCTTGGTGATTACACTTAATATCATGCTTTGAATATACTCATTATTTTGAATACTAGCATTTTAATATTTATATTGCCTTGTGGCAATGTATTTGTGTCTGTTTGGTATGAAATGGTGGCTAATTTATGATTGTAGGTTGTTAGAACGCATCCCTGATTTGAAATTGAAGTAAGTATTCGCGCCATGCTAAGTTATCTCGGGACACATCACTCTCATATAACAAGGGACTAGTGTACACGACACATACCTAAGAAATTGAATGGGTGTCAACAGATTGTCAGGGTCAATTAAACCTTTAGTGTTTGGTAACTTAGCTGGAAGCCATTATCATATTTGGGACTATGTGAGTATACAATAAAACTTTGAATTGTTTCACTAAACTAGTTAGATTATACTTATGGATGACATTGGCGTCTCTGCTTTATATTTCAAATAAGTATTCGAACCGTTTGACGGAATGCGGGCAAGATGTAGCCAATATACTCGCATTTCATATAGAATGCCCCGTGTGTTTGATATCTTCATTTTATTTAGATGTACTAGAGGTGGGAAAATATCATTTCATTATTTTTTCACTGAATTCTATTCAAGCTTGCTCTCTTAATCCATTATATGCAGTGCATCAGCACTTTACCTTTGATCTTATAAGGTCTTGACTATTTTTCAATTTCCAAGGAGTGGCGGCTACCTTTATCTCAGTCAGAATACAAGTGCAAATACTTCTTTTAATAGATTTCCGCAATAAAGGCTTGGTTTTATTCATTACGTTTATGAGCATGAAAAGTTACAGCCTAACCCATAAAACAAGAAGGAATACAAATAGTTAATAAATTCAATGTTATTTTATTTCTTGTCTATATTTTGCAGACCTTCCAGTCGCTAACTGAGCAATGCAGAGTATATCCCAGGGGTCTCGGAGATTTCGCCTCGCCCTTTTGGGCCATAGCAACCATCTTATTCGGGCTGGCCATATTGATTCTCGTTATCGTCGCTTTATTCTCCGTCGTCGCTCTGTGCTTTCGTAGTCTTGGAAAGAAAAGTATTTTTAGTGTTTCAGGTTTTCTCCAGGGAATTGCAGGTATGCTGGTCGGTTTATTTTCGAATGATTTTTATGCGCTCTATTGTCCGTTGGATTTCAAGCTAGGGTTTCCATGTTATTGTTTTGAAATTAGATTTGATCGAATCGGAAATCAAAAACTCTTCATCAAAGTGGAAATTACTTAAGAGAGACAAATAGACACTTTCCTGTCGTTATTTCTCTCCTCACAATTCATTCTATTGTTTCCTTTATACAAAGTGATACGTTTCAACCAAGCTATACTTGGATTGACTCTCTCTCCTGGGACTGGGATATTTTATGCCTGTTGTCTTCCGCGTTGACACAAATTAGCTACTGAGCAATGAAAGACATGTATTAAGCACTATTTGAATTGTTACAATTAAGGGAATTAAAATCTTTTACTGCATGTTATCTTCTGATAAGAAGATAATGATATTATTACCAGAGCTTATCATCAGAAACCTATGTTCCTATCTGGGTTTAAACAATTCATGTGCTACATTGTATATAATTATGACACCATGACAAAGAGAAATAGTGCCACGGTAGTGGTGTCAACGACCTTGATGTATGGAATATGTGGTCAGATGCTTTTTGTTGTTGAACCACTAGTGAGAAAACCAAAATTTCACACTAAGTATTGTTACGCAAGCCAACACAACACAACAATGAATGTCAAATTTTTCCGACCTTGTACTTTGAAAAAAAACAAGTGTTCGTTTAAACCTGTATCTTTCTTCCTAGAAGATCCCATATTCAGTGTTGCTTACAATTCATTGATGTAACATTAACTACGTCATGTAGACTTAACTAGTGAAGCTTGTT
>QRAM01000107.1:161596-212364 GCA_013436055.1 Halocynthia roretzi
ATCTGAATTCCTACTGGTTGTTTTTCAGAATAATATATGAGTAACATTTGAAAACAAAAACTGCTTGCCTCATTTTTATTATATTAACCTAAATTTCTGTATTGTTTCCCTAAATTTAGCAATAGTAATGCGAAAGCCAGTTAATCTAGTGTCAAAAATAGTTTACATTTAAAGCAATACTCTATAAAGTAATGGGTTTATTTTACAGGTTTGCTTCTCATCATAAGCATTGTATTGTTTCCTGCTGGCTGGGGATCAGAAAAAGTTAAATATGATTGTGGCATGCAATCTCAGCCCTTTTGGGTAAGAAATGTAGAGTTTCTTATTACTCAAAAATATTCCTACAGTCTGTGAAGTCTCATCAATAGGCTGTAAATCCGCTACTTCAACAATTTTGCCCCTGAGCTCAATGAAGGCTGGTTAAGGCCAAGTTGCTCCGCTAGTATATATACACTACTTCCTCGTTATAAGCGAACCCAGACTATGTGATTTTGAAGTTATGCGAGGAACCTATTTGTACCAGCCCCTCCTTGTATAGAAAATTAGATGCTGTGGGAGTGTTGTGTGGCATCGTCTGCGTACAGAACCTGTTCCCACCACTCATTCAGCGGTCATTGTGAGTGTGTGGGATTTTGTGCTCTCTAGATACCTTGTGGTTTACTGGTATTTGCAGTTATTGGACATATTTTATGACTCTTATCATTTACCATGCTATGCACGTCCTATCTCCAGTTATAATATTTATATTGCCTCGTGGTAATATATCTGTGCTATCTGTGCCTTTTTTGTATGAGATAGTGGCTATAGTGGCTAAATTATGATTGTAGGTTGTTGTCAGAACGAAGTCATATTTTCTCCATCAGAATAAGTATTCAAACGATGTGAATCCATCTTGGAACGCATATATCGAGGGACCAGTGTATGTATATGTTACAGTATGACCGTGAAACCAAGAATTTCATGTCAGAACGAGATTTCCACAATCCTAATGTAACAAATATATTGTTTCAAGAAAGGATATATGAAATTCTGATTCATTACCAATATCATCCTCTTAAGGAATTAGCCCTAACAGGTTTCAGTAAGATTAAGCTATACTATTTATATTAAAAATGAAATTTTGGTTATCAGATTGGTGCATGCAGCCTTGGATGGTCTTTTTATGCCGCGGTAATAGGTACGGTCGGATGTTTTTTCTGCGCTTTTCTCTCCCACCAAGCGGAAGCTTCAGCAGGCAGCGAAAAGGTGGAAAATGACATTATGGATGGGAAAAATCCAGTCTGTGCTGTTTGAAAAAATAATTTATCATTGCTTGAGATTCAGACCAAATTATGCTGCTTGTAGTTCTCCCGCGCTGGAGCTATTTTGCTATTGCCAAACCAAGAAGTGCTTGTGAGCTTTAATCTTCAATTCAAGATAAATGAAGTAAAAAACTTTCATATGGATGTGTAGACTTCGGTAACATAAGAATTTTCTGTGCTGCTACAGTATGCCTTCTGCATAATTATTTGAAGTTAGGGTGACCATCAATAAAAGAAGTGAGAAATTCAAAAAGGGAATTATAACCCTAACGCCAAAAAATCAGGTGGATCAAATAACTGTAATTTCCGTGTATATTTGACTACGAAGACTTACACACACAGAATGGAAAATTTATGTGATGTGAAAATTTATGTGATTTAGTATTTTAATTGTCTGGACTAAGCATAGGAAACTATCGTTATCCACATGTAAAAAATACCCGTAATACGACTGTGTAAAGTGTCTGCATAACATAAATTGATGCTGGGAGGGTAAAAGACGTATTCTCCATTCTGTGTGTGCAAGTCGTCACATCTACCCGGAAATTACCTAAATAACTATATTGGCACAGAATTTTTATTATCGATGTTAAGATGGTTCCTTTTTAATGCACCTACTTGGGTGTAGTATACTACTTATTTAGTACTCCACATACCATACTAGTATTATCATATGCCATGGCAAAAGAGTTGACACATTCCTTTTTCAGAGGTTTCCTAGAATGGGTGAAAATATGGTACAAATATTTTTTTTGAATGAAACTCATAGTACCATAGTTAAGCAAAATTCCATACAGTGACTGAACACAGTGAAGAAATAATCTTTGCACTGTACCCTACCATGAAAGATGATTAATTTCATTCTTTGGAATAATGAAGAGTATTGTTTAATTCAACCATTAACAGTACATTTAATGGTAACATTCATATTCATCATAGAATATGTTTTACAATATTCTTTTCATGCAAAATTCATGAAATTGGCATACCACGTTCATGATTGGTATGAGAGGGAAAATTTCTTACCATACTTTCCAACCATAATTCCTCCAGGTCTCAGGTGCAAATGATAACAGGTTTAATAAAATTTAATGATATATAAACTATTTTTAAAATCATTTGTAAAAAGACTTGTGTTTGTGTAGTGTGAATCACTTGCCTTCTGTTCGCTAACGAAAGGCTAAGATTATGCATTAGCCAAATCGTTAAAAATAGTAGTATCAATCAAGTGAAAGTATCAAATATCCAACTTTCAACTAAAAGCAATGATCTTAAAATCACTGTTATTGACTTGCATGAGTTCTTATCTAAAAATTCATGAGCGTACTACAAGCTCTCTTTAATTAATTATCCTTTTTACATTGTTATTGATAGTGTCATATTAGTTTTCTCTATAGATGCCATTATATTATGCTAGCACTTATGGGAAGTTATCCTTTGTTTTTTCGTTCCCCCTTTTGTCTGCGAATAATATTTATTGTTTCTGATACGTTTGTAATGTGCTTTGTTTTGCAATGGTTACGGCTTGCTTACAATGATTTTGATGTGCTATTTTCCAATGGAAAAATATTGCTTCCAACTATGTCTCTAACCCTGGAGAAAGATGTGCTTGATCAAAGGACCTCTCAAAACTGTTTACTCTATTTCAATTTCATATATTGCATTTCAATTTTGATGCTAGAACCAAGTTTCTGTGGGGTTCGTAACTCCGGATTTGGTCGATGGATGGTGTGGTGTCGTCAAAATAAGCACCACGAATATATAATATAGTTTGTCACTCAAGCTATGTCACTAGTCCAGTATAATCGTAAAGAATTTTCAATCAACCCGAAAATTTATTGAAATGAATTGAATCTTCGTGCCTATAGAAAATGCCATTAGCTTTGTTGGAATTTGTTTTTAAATCTTTTTTTTTTTGCCACTGAGTTACTAATGACTGTGGTTCTGTGAAAATTGTACACAATTTTAGATGAGTGTTGCTACTGAAGTGTTGAAGAAATTAAATATTTCCTCCATGTCGTGAACTATGTTATATACACCGTCAGGTATCTTGTATACTGCATAAAATAATAATTTGAAAAAAATTTATTGCAAAAAAATATAGCACTGCATTGACAAAAAAGTTGTCCACATAAAAAATGACATAGAATTCCCCATGAATCATATTACATTACCCGTAAGTTTGCATGCAGTATACCACTCTTAAAAATTCTTAAGTGTAGCTATGACACAAGAATAAATAGCTTATTAACTTGCTTGGATATCAAATCAATGTTGAATTTACGGAAATACAGCCCTCACCAGCTTAGCTCTTCATATGAATCCTGTAATACAAGTTTGAGTTGATATGGGAATCCATCATGACAGAATGCATTACCTTTACCCTTGCACAACTAACCAGCCGTTTGAGATTTTAAGAAAGGATGTATTTATCATACTTTCAAACAGCTAGCAATATGTTATCCAGAAAACGCTTACATTTCATGGTTGTCGATTTTTAACATTATTTGTTGGACTGTATTAAAGAATTCTTGATGTTGGACAGGCACTGTTTGTACTATTTGATAAACTTGCTTCATGTATGTGTCGACTGTTTTCATCGTTGGTAGTAATCCTGACTCTGCAATTTTAGAACTAATATTTACATATCATCCATACCGGCACACTTCACAGTTTACACAAGTCACAAGTACCTGGCAGAGGCGTGTCTTTGAACAGTTTTACCAGCATTTCCCTCGTACTATGTAATTTCACTTGAAGTCTCAAGTTGCTTTGACATTGTGTCTTAGTTTCATTGTCAAGTCTGGTGATGGCATTTTGTAAGTTGTCTATATGTTTTTGAAGAATTGTGTTTTGTTCTTCGTACTCGGCATTCGACTTACGTAACGATCGGAGTTCTGTATCTTTAGCTGAAGAAAACAAAGAATTATCTGTATTTATTCATCAGTGAGATGATAATAGGTCCATGGATTGCCAGTAATTCAAATAACATTATTATATACTATAAAATAAACAATAATCCTCTGAGAAAATGGAGGCTTCAATTTTTCACGCTCTCGTGGCACTGACCTTTATTGTGATCAAGGAATGCTTCAGTGAATATCGGAATATCGAAGCTTTCGGACTTCGAACTCACTTGAGAGGATTTGTATGTCTTCGATGGCCCTGTAGCATGCAAATATATAATCCATGTATTTTAGCATACTTTAAATACTGGACCATTGGTTCAACTGAAACCTTTACTGGCTAGCATACATGTTGATATAAAAATTAACCAGACAACAATAATTTGGATCATAGTCAATCCCTATTACTTTATGATTACCAACCATTGGTAATATTATTATTGCACCAAATATTAATACAGATCTTAGTGGAAACATTGTATCATCTGCACAAGTTTATTAGGATTGATTTCTTCAACTCCTGAGGTACATAATTATATGCAACTGACACTACATCACTTTTATATGTTTCAATAAAGTCACAGTGCTATAATAAACATATAAAATTGATATGCAACAAAATATCTCACCAGCTGAATTTTCAATAGTTTTGTCTGCACTTTCTCTGCAACCAGAGCTACTTTGTATCTTCTGCATTTTTTGCAAATACTCAGCTTTCTCTTTCTCAGCAATGATCAAATATTTCTGAAATGTTCGTCGATCTCTTTATCAGTTCATATCATACTTTCGTTTTTGAAAAATCATGTTATATACCTTTTTCTCTTCCGAGGGCAAACAGCTCCATTCTGCTCCCAAGATTTTTGTAATTTCTGCAAAAGACAAATTAGGGTTTTGTTTCGTCAGCTCCTCTCTCTTTTCGGCTAAAAATCGCACGTAGCCTGTCAACGGACGTCTTGGGAGATTTCCATCCTTGGACATTTTCTTTCGCTTTCTACTTTTGGGCCAACCACGTTGTTTTTTCTAAATAATATGGATCGATACATTCCCAAGATCGAGTATATGAAACAATATATTGACATTACCTCTTCCATATCCATGTCCGACATTTCTTCTAGTTAATGTAGGAGTTACAGCTTTATTCATTTACCAAAAAAAACTTTTTGCTAAAGAAGCATCATGTAAAACAACCACTGTCATTATAGAAGTCACTGAACCACAAACCAACTTTCATGCCAAACGTCATTGAAAAGTTTTAAATACTGTATAACCCCCTGTAATACTGTAATAATACTGTAATACTAAACCACTATTGTATATCAATGATTATAGGAATATTATTGTCACGCTATATTTATCTGGTATCTAAGTTATACTACATTTATTTTTAATCGCGAAATCCAAATCCGATTACTGTGAGCAGCAAGGGAAGTGAGGTGAAGGTTCAAAGGTCAATGGGTTTGTTTACATTTGGCCTTTTTTTTTACCACTGTTGATTGAGTCATCAGCCATCAGGCAGGTAGCGCTTGGTAGCAACGTGCACATAATTATTGGTATTTCAGCGATTCAGTTATAATTCAGGGAAAAGAGCAAGTGTAACTTCATCGAATAAGTTCGAAATTATAAGTGGTTTCTTCTCGGATCATTCAATATTAACAGCAGAACAGTTAAGATGTTAGTTTGGTACAAGTTAAGAAGTGCAGTCTCTCTTGAAACCTCTTTACATTTGGTTAGGTTAGGTTAGGGTAGCTCAGGTTAGGTTATCATTTCATATTTATTGTCTACTCAATCGTAATGTTGTTTTGAAAGCGATAGCCACAATACATGTTTGTATAATAGATTTAGTGGTTTTTAGTTTATTTTAGCAAGGGACCACACTTCTTAACTTGTACCAAATTGTGAACTGGGGGGTGCAAATATTTTCTTGATGTTTATGGGGTAAGATGACACAAGTTTATATTAGTTTTGCCCATATAAACATCCGAAATTCTAAATCTATTGCTAATCGAAATCATAGGTGTGGTCAATAGGGACCAGTTTGATGTGACAGTCGGGTAAGATACCCAATTTTGGTTTCATAGAGGCCGCAGATATATACTTTAACAATAATAACATACATATACTTAATTCAGAACTAACTGTCATTAGAAAAATTATTGTAGATAACATAGTAAACACAGACTTGTGTGAAATTTCCATTCCATTGAGTGAGGAAGAACATCATAATGCCTATCTTGCAATCAGAGGAAATTCATAGAAGAACTGAGCTCATTCTAAGGGTAACAGTTTAAGCTCAATTTAGTTTAGCTTAAGTTTTTCATGGATTATCATTATATATTGGTTTATGAAGATGTTGTGTGGTTGTTTTAATTAGGCTATACTTGGTTATTTGGATGTGCTGAATCATGAAAGTAGGACTAGAGTTTTGCCTGTGTTCATGGTTATTGCTACAGCTGTAAATGTCAATTTATATAATATATATATTCAGGGCATCTCGGAACAGTTCAATCCGAACCTTCGAAATTTTCTTCAAGCTGGAAAAGCCTATGAGAAATCTTTAGCAGGTATACTACAATTCTGCTGTGTTTATAGAAATGTCTTATTTCTCTCCCAAGTTTCGTTTGCAATGATTAAAATATGCCACCACTGCGTACACTCTCGAAGACAAGGGGGGAAACTCCACGATTGTCGTACAATAACCAGTAGGGCATAAAAACTCAAACAAATCAAATTCTTCAGTATGAGTCAAGTTTTTAGTGACCTTTCAATCCCGAATTAGTATCAATTTTATCAAATTTTCACCTCACCAATTTACAATTGCCAATCTCCCATTTACCATATCTCATCTTCTCTACAGATTACCTCCTACTACCACATTTCCCAGCATTACGTCACCAACACTTTATCTCTGCATTGTATCCCATTATGTGTTGCTATTTACTCTATCAGTACTGCTCTTGCTCAAAGTTATGTTTCAAAATATATCATGTGTAGTTTTAGTACTCCTTGTATATTTAAGTGGATGTAGAATGTCTTGAAATATTCCCATTCCACTGAATTTTAAATCACAACCATTCTACAGTAGCTAGATGAAATCATTTTATCAAGTTCCACTGCAGTAATTATTACCTTTATATGCATCACTTAGGTTAAAATCTTTTTATGTTAATTGTTTTCGATTGCTTGTTGTAATTTTGTTGTTGATTCTGTGCATATGTTGTTGTTGAATTCGGTAAATGTACCATAATCTTACAAATGCAATACTAAAAATGCGAAATCATTGTTTTCAGCCGTGTCAGTAACTTCGAAGGCATTCTTCGATTCTATGGATAAGATGGGAATATTAGCGGTTGATAGTGTGAGTGCCAGAGATTTAGGTACGGTAAATTTAATCCTCTTATTTCTGAAATTGTGTAATCTGCTTTATGGTTGCTTTGATCATTTTCCCATTCTTTGGCATTAGCGTGCCTCATTAATCCTCTCAAATTCATCAACTATAACTTTTCTGCCTTAGGTGAATCTCTAGGTTTTCATCAGCTATAATATTTAGTAGAAGGCTATTTATAACCATGTTTTTTGGCACACATTAACTTTGTACCAATGAAACTAGGTTTGAAATGAAACTTCAGTGCCTTCCTTCAGTTGTTTCCCACTACACAGTTCCTAATACTGTATGTTAGAGAAAAAAATTGACTGATTAACTATTTATAATGTAGATCTGCGCTTTCGAGCACTAGGAATAGGGTTAGATTACACTTGTGGGCTTAGTTTGTCTGTCCCAGGAAATAATATATGTTTCTTATGTATTTTTACATGTTGAATCCATTATGTTTTATGAATTTCTTTGTTCCCCATGGTTTCTTGCTCATAGCATCATCAATTTTTTTTTTACGAAGCTACCTCAAGTAACACTTATTCTGGTATTTAATTGTGACATTTTGTTTACCTAAAGGTGAAAGCTTAAGGCAGATAGCTGAAACTTTCAGGCAAATTCAGGATGAGTATGATGAATCGGTATGATCCTTTCTGACTAGATTATTGGTTCCCAACTTTTTTGGCTGGATTACGAAATATTTGAACAATAATTTCTCAGGATAGTCGTACTAGAAAGTTTTTACCTCTCCTGAAAAATTGCAGTTAAACCTCTTAGTTACTACTCTATATTAAAATATTGCTTGATTACTATGTTATATTAATATTGTCAAATTAGATTTGTCCTGATTTTCCCCACCTTTTTCGGTTTTGTGTCCGTGAAATATTACCAGCAACTGTTATGCTAAGTATTTTAGCTTGTAATATCAAAGTCACATGATTTATTAACCTTGGACTGCTTGTGAGAACTGAGTTCATGAAGATTGATAACTGGATATTTCCAGTTATGTTTTCCCTTCCTTCAACCTTGCTTTCTTTAACCAGTTTTCTGAATTATTATAGGTCAAATTATTGACCACCGAAGTTGTGGGATCCCTCGAAAGCAGGTTGGACCATGACACGAGATACATCCTTGGTCTTCAAAAAAAATACCAAACAGATTACAGGTTACGCAGTGAGGTATGAACTCGTGTTGGAGTATGGTAATTTGTCTTTCGCAGCACCACGTTCATCCACAATTAGTTGTGTATCTCCGCACATGTATTTTTCAGGACCTCGAAAGGTTATCTGTAAATCAGAAGAAGTTGAAAAAAAGAACTGGCAGTGGAAAAAAGTCTGTCAAATCTGATGACAAAGAAAAACAAGTTTGTTCATTAGATTTTTGCTCATAGTTCTGTCGATTACTTGGTAATTAAAACGTGTTACAGTTTGCTGATGATGATATTAATAATTGAGATAGATACACAGAATCCTAGCTTAGTTTGTAATATCTATAAGTACCATTATTCATTGAATATTTAACTGCTGTACTGGACCTGAAAGGTCTTTTGTTTGGGTGTTGGGATGGTTCAGTCTCTTTATCCTCCGGATAACTATACCTAACCCTAACACCATTAAAGAATTGAATAGTTATGTTTGTATAATCCTGTTATTGTATTATCGTTCTCTTCTCATTGTTCTCTGTGGAGTGGCCACTCGATTATATGAGAACCACTCGTACAGTGAACAATTATGTGTGTTTGATCTGTAGTCTTGCAACTTTAGCTTACCTCATCATGGGAACTTACTTAAAATTGGGTTATCGCTAACATTGGTAGAGCCCTAACATCTATACTAACCCAAGTATTCTACAGGGAACATTGAGTTTGTACAATCCAAGGCTTTTGCTAAGTTATGTTGCTTCTATACTCTTATTTCCACTCTTATTTTAAAGTCTGTCACTGCTGGTGTTAGCTGGCAAGCGCCACTTAAAATTTTCAAGTTGTTTTAACCCATGAATAGCAATGTACTTCATCTACTTCTTAAAGCGATTATAACAACCACTGTTTGCCAGTTGTATTTGATTATTTCTTGTTCAGTAGTGTAATAAAAATTCAAATAAAACGAGAAAATTAAATATGAACAATAACTGCTGCTAACTGGCACCCGATTGCTTCAAAAAATCATAAATGAAATTGAAATCTTGTGTTATCAATATCAATACGACTGTGTGCCAAACTTTCAGTTATTGAAACCCTTCACCCTTATGGCGACATAAAGTGAACCTTCTAAATATCCGACTTCAAATCAGGAACCTTATTAATAATTTACATAGTGTGTCTCCTTCTCTTCATGTTATAGTCTACTGTTTTCACAGAAAACATGTCTGTTGTGGCAGAGACACTGTTTCTCAACACTTTCAATTGACCTTAGCATATGAAAACCATTTGCTTGTTTGAACTGACGTTCTCCGACTTGTAATTTTGTGCAGTAGTTTGAAATCTTAGATCTATTTCTCTCGTTCAATCTCAGCATGTTTTGCCTCTGTATTATGCAGAATTTGTGTGTCTATTAGTACATAATTCATATTGGCAATCAAGTTATATAAATTATATTTCCTGAGCTGCTCCTCTGCTGTTATTAATGTTACAACTATAATAACTGCTTAGTGGCATTTAAGTAGGTGCACTTATTCAAAATGATATCTTGTTCTTTTAAATTCGCAATGAAATTTTTAAATATGAACATAACTTCTCAGGTTATTTTGTAGCGCCAATCCCCCAGACTATCTCGATTTCAAATTTCACACCATATAATTATACTTGAGGCTTTTCCTTTCCCTGAGATGCACAAATTGCTCGGCTTATTTCTCTGGCTGTAATGTTGTGTCTTACCTCTGGAATCTTTTTCTAGACAAGATTTGTGTCGCACAGACTCAATGCTATGTCTTCAAACAATTTTTGTGTTCAGTAGCTAATGATTTTCGTGTGTAATCATTCATTTAATTTCGCGTGTTGTTCACTTCCATCCTAGCTCGCTGAATCCATCGCTCTTAAACAGAAATCCCTCGATCAGTTTCAACACGACAGCCTGAAACAAGCATGCATTGAAGAAAGAAGAAGATACTGCTTCTTTGCCGAACAGCAATGTGATCTTGTCAAGTACGGTGTAGGATATCATCGTAAGGTAAAGAATTTGAAGATTTATTATTTTAATACATTCTTGATAAGCAAATACATATAGCACCTAGTTGGAGTGCCACAAGTTTTCATCCATTACTCTCAAGCAAACAGGAGGTATCATGGCAACACAACTTTGTTTCATTTTCAACTATTTTAATGATTAACAATAGCAATTAATATTTTTCTTAGTCCGACTAATCCGACTCTAGGTATGTGATATTCATAATTAAAATCGTATTGGTTAGAGCAGAGCTTTCCAAACTTTTCCAGTTGGTGACACACTTTTCAAACATACATAATTTTGCGACACAGCAATTTCGTTCTAATAGCAAACCAGAGGTTAATTCAATCCCTTAAAGAGAATACTCTGGAGTGCCACTTGTTAGTGCCGGAAGGCGGTGCTTCGTCGGTGGCACTCACGGTCAAATGAGGACTGCGATCAGACTACAGTTGAATCTAAGTATAATCTGAACTTAGATTCGCATCTCATATGCTAAAACTTGTTATTAATTTCGTTGCACCCAAGCATTGTGTACCAATATGAAATGGGATACATTACAACATTACAACCAACAGATCTGACGAGCTGAAACAAATTATAATGTGTATTTCATGTTTTCCCTTACGCCCGCCTACGCTCTGCAGGCGACACATTAATGTGTGACGACACACAGTTGGGAAAAGTAACACTCTATTTTAAATTATCAATTCTGCTAAGTGTATTTTGTAGGTACGCTAAGTATATGGGTATGAGAGTGCATTGAATACATTTAAGTTGAAAAAGACTACTCTAGATGATTTAAGGAATCTTGGATCTGAGAAAATGCTCCAGACAACATAAAACATCCAAAAATCGGGAATTTTTTTGCCATATTTCTATGAATAGCCTGTTAGTTGACAATGAGTATTGCCCTTACAATTTAGCATTAAAAACATATATTTAAACTATTCTATTCTAACTATCTGTATTAATGTCATCATTTCAGGCACTGGAATCCTTATCGAGCCAACTTCCCAAATGGACTGATACCTGTGCTGGCATGAAAACTCTGCCTAGTAGTACCTCGGCATTGCTTGAGATGTCTAAGCCTGAGGACGACCAGTCCTCAAACAACAGTATACCTGATCCTCCAACTGAGCCAGCTGCTGGCGTTGTAAGAGTGAGAATGATTGCTTTCTTATAATACACAAAACAAACATAGGAAATAGTGCAGTTTTAGTCTGTACATAATTCCTGTTCCAAAATTTCTAGCCTAATGGAATGGAACACGGTAATACCATGCCGAACCGACACATGAATGACCAAAACCATTTGCCTCCGGGGATGCAAATTCAAGGTATGTTATTTGATATCGAAACTGTGTTTTTTGGTTGTTGTTTTTATTTGATTTCTCGTCAAAACACTCTTTTTTACTGGTGCATTTTTGACTTATTTTTGCATGATATTTTTTCACTTTTCATTTTCACAACTGATCACAAAGATGGCAGCCAGACGATGCCTAGGCCTAATTCAGCTGGTCACAGTATTATACCAAAAGAAAACAGGTGAATGACAAATATTTTGTATCTGTAGCGTAAGGTATGTTGAAATCATAGGGACCTTAATTGTTGCCCTCTGAAACTAAAGCATATGCTTATTTCATATCTGAATACTAATATTGACCCCCTGCCCATTGGTCAATATCTGCGCGATGAAAATAACAATATGGAGATAATTACATTCGACAGTGTTTATTTTGTAGGTTGACAGATTGTTTGTAAAAACAATGAAGGTATCCTATATTAGTCATATTTATGTTTTTAGAGCTTCTATGTTTCCCAGCTAAAAAAATCAATAGTTCTCCAAAGATTCATTTTTCAAATAAAATACGGAGAGAGTAATCTCATCTATTTCTTTTTTTCTTGGAATGTTAATTTTAATATAACCATATGCTCTGCTATAAAATTAATAGTGAATCAAAAATTGTTTCATGCAAATATCATTTGTATACATTGCTATATAGTAAATCCCCGATTAAAGTTGTTAAAACGGAACGGCTTCGAGAACAAATAAATTTGTAAATAAAGGATAATATTCAGTAAGATTCATGATCCTCGTGTCCATGAAGTCTTTTTTCAATTTAAAAAATTAATTACAAAGGCAATTATTATGTGACAGAAAAGCATGATGTGTTTCAAATCATATGTGCAGATTACAGAAATAAGTATTGAAGAGATACTCTGTCTCTTACATCAATTCTTATGCAATTGTGTATTAAATGAGGTTAAATCAAACTTCAATATTTTCTCCTTATTCTGTAAGAAATTCCACAGATTTATCTCATCGCTTGCCTTTTTCAAATTGGAAAAAGACTTCATGGACAACCCATATTTCTAGTGTGGCATCGCAAGTGATAAAAGTTTGAATGGTTATATAGTATGCGAGCGATTCCTTTCAGTTCTCTCTTTTCTTTTCATAGAAAACGTGTGACTACTCTCTTTGGTCATACTGTTCCTGGAAATTCCACACAGCTCAGTTTTGAACAGGTACAAACATTATTTCACCTACAGTATTAATCCTGTACATTTTTATGCATCGCATCAAAGAATAGCTGCGCAACATTTCCCTTTTGAAAATTCCCAGCTTATTTTATTTAGTTTCTCACATCCTTCCATATTGCCCGAATGTTAGCTAGTTTTCTGGGTTGCCGGTATCGATTATAGTATTTCGTGTCGTAAGATTCTATGCCTGATACTGCATTGTAAAGTATGGAACCTGCCGTTAGGAAATGCCAGAGCTAAACATTGTACACATTTTATCACCTACTCTGATAGCAATGTGCACACAGAATTCATTTTATTTGTTGTCTTTGTGCATGCACATCGAATATTTCGTGTAGTTCGGAATTTACCAGCCGGCATTTAAACATAACTTAACATAGAATTGAACAACTAGCAAACTTAATGCTTACGCAAATGGAGAGATAAAATTTATATAACTTTATTCATTTAAAAGTGATTTGAAAACTGGTTGTACGTATTCAAGACACAGTATTTATTTTCGGTTAAATTTATACCATTGTACTGATTGCATGAACAAAACCTTGAACATTTTCTATATTTTAATTTTAATTGTTTAATATCAAGAATTAACAAGTTTTTCTTGTTCCATTTCCAGGGTGATATCATAATTTTGTTGATTCCACAACCAAGAGATGGATGGCATTACGGTGAAAATAGCAGAACAAAGCAGTATGTTGAATCTTTCACAGAAATTCCAATCTTTTGATTTTATACTTGAGCTCCCTACCTGATGTTTTTAACATTTTAACATTAGTTTTATTCGTTTGTATATTCTTAATGTAATTGTTGGAGTATTTTCAATTTTTAGCAGCATAATGCATTTCTTAGAACTGTGACACTGAAACTATCAATATTATGTCATATACATGTTATATCATGTCAAATGTGTTTCGATTTCGTGGGGCTATACTGTTTAAATAAGTGAATGAGAGTTCTGAGTATTTTGCAAATCTGTTTGCCAATATTGTGACTCTATGACGAGATAATTGTATTTGATTATTATGTAGCCTTGAAATTCATCAAAGATATCTTCATATGTTCAGTTTCACCTGTTTGGGAGAATGTGTCATTGTAATGAAACTAGATAACCTGTAATTATTTAAGTTGCACAATTCTAAGATATACAAGCAAGTATCAAATTTTAATCACCCTTCATGGCATTGTCCTAAACAATTTTAAATTACTCTGAAGTTAATAACTATATTTGACTGATGCTTTTTCAAAATATGTGTGACTACACCCTGCATTCCTCTTTTCGTTTCAGACGAGGATGGTTTCCATATTCATACACAAAGCAAATGGAGACACCCAACAATACTGCTGAGAGAGAGTGAGTACAATGTATTCGAGTCCATTGTACATCATCTCTTTGTGAATAGAATTTAGCTATGTCAGAAAACCTATTGTGCTTTGTGTGATTATTGGTCCGGTTGACGTTCTGTAGAGAAATGACTCGCCTATTTTTAATTCCCTCTCATATATACCTTGGCGAAAAGCAATATTTGCTAACCGGATCGTCCCTTTTTCTTTTTTAGGTTGGTTACAGGTCAGATGCCTCTCCCACCTGCAGATTATTACGCATCCACAATGAAACAACAGGTATGAATGGGTTTTTTTTGTCACTCGCATCAATTTACATTTTCTATCCCAATTCTCCCTATCCACTATCTAATTTGGAATAAGGTATCAAATGACAATTATTAAATAGTTTGTGATTCTGATATTTGTTCTTAATCATTTCATGTTGATGGTAAGTTTCACACCACATATATACCTGCATTAGTAGACAAATCAGGCCTCTGCCTAAGGGCGTCAAACTTCACATGAAATGTAGAATTGAACTTAAATAAAGCGACCACTAATCCACAACAATTTATCACATTTATGCGCTTTTAGAATTTTTCGATTGTTTTCTTCTCATTTTGTGGAATAGAAGATAAATTCATTTCACAACCTGACTCCACTCACAGTTTTGTGGAATATCGCTTAGATAAGTTATTTTAACATATTTAGTTAATTTAGTTGCATGTTATCTCATTGGTAATAAAATTCAGCAATGTTTGCTGTTGAAATGTTCTGACTCTGACTCTGACTGACTCGATGTCACAAATGATAAATCTATAAATGAGCCATTTCTGCCAATATTTATTCAGTACAAGCCTGTCCATACCCTGGATTGGGTAAATCAATTTTAAAACTTTGATTTAGAGTATGTGACAGAGTGCATGACTTAACAAGACGAAATTAAGAATTAAATTTATGAGTGTTTGCCGAGCACAGATTACGTTTATGATTATATGTCATTGTTTATAATTTATAGGTGAACCTGTTGCTTGTTCAATCTTCACACTCAGTGTGCACTAACTTTATTCATAGTATTATAAATTGGTCTGCAAAGTTTCTTCATGATTTTATTATCTTTTTAAATAGAACAACTCAAGTAATTGGCCGTCACCACCAACTGATACAGGGTGAGTTTTACTTCTGCGTTCCTTAAGCTATATGAAATGACATCAATGTTTTGAAAGTCTCCGGTCTTCCACTCTGGGATTTGAGATATCTCTATGTAAACACATGTCCTACACACAGACATGCTATATCTCCTTTTATTTTCCATTTAAATACACCATGTATATGGCTTGTAAAAGCTTGTACTGTAAGATGATATGAGCATTATAAAATTGCTGACTGTGCTGCTGTGGCAGTAAAATCTTTAAAACTACTGACAGAATAAAAGAAAATTATAAATTGCCTGACACCTAACCATTGCTGTTTGTTGGGATCGAAGAGTTTTAACCTTCGACCTTCACATAGATATTTTGCAACATCTTTATTGAGTTGGTATTAGGAGCCAATGCAATGGCGAGATTGTTTATCCAGTAATTCCAGCACACACATTTTATACCTCTGATTTATGAGAATGTAGTTTAAATAGCAATTACATTGACAATACTTCTTTTTGATGTGATGGGTTTTTTCCATGACTAAAATTTAAAATAATGTGACTTACTCTTTGGTTTGGAAGAGTACTAATATTCTCAATGTGTAATAATTTTGCAAAATGGAAATAACTCCTTAAATATTATCAGTCACATCCACATTAAATTGTGCAATTGCTAATCTAGTGTTTTAAAATTCGTATTTTATTTTCAATTGCCTGCAGATCTGATCCATATAAACTGATGAAGGATCAGTTTTTAATGGGGTAAATTGCTTCGAGTATGGAGTGTAGTAATGCACATTTGTTTATACAACATGGCTGCACAGCTTTTTACTGTAACAATCACTCTTCAATATTCAAATATAATATTGTAGACCTTCGATCAACATCAAAAGATAAAGATCTTTTTTGTTTGCATTGATTATATGTTGTATCTAAATATAGGGGATTTTTACCAAAGCCCTGGAATCTGTCTGCTACCATATGTCACATTTCTTCTGCGGTAATTTACAGGCATAGTTTTATAAATATTATTTACAATGGCAATTCGATTTTTGTATTGAATGTTAGCCTGCAGCAGTTTCCTGTGTTACCAGATTCTAAAACAGTTTGAATCCAAGAATGTTTTTATTTGGATATTGCGATACATCGAAGGTCCACTTTGTTATTGCTCATGCAACAAAAAATTGAATCAAAATGGCTTGCTCCATGATCATATAATCAGCTTGTTCTTTCAAATTCATGACATTCTTAGTAGTAGTAATATTATCAGTAGTTATTTCAGTAATATTATCCGCTGGCTCATTTTAGTGATATCAGGATAATGGTTAGAGTTTATGATTAGTAAATAAATCTAGTTCTACCATGAAAGTAACACATATTAAGTTTTAGTTTATGAAATAGAATGAATATTTTTCCTCCTGTTTAAGTTTAATTATAAAGACGACAAGGCGAAAAATATTTGGAGTGTAGCTGTAATTGTGGTTATTAATTTATTTTTTTATTAGTATGTGTTAGTAGTAGGTAATAATTATATATATTACACTTGAAGATATTATTACATGTGCATATGTAGTTAGTCACAGGAAATATGCATACATACTAACAATAAACATTTTCAGTCATGATAATGATAAAATGCATATCCTGTTAGCTAATTAGATTTCTTCAAAATTTTTTTTTACTGTAGTTCACTTAACTAATTTTTGAACAGCCGTCATACCCTGTTAAACAGGATGGGGTATTCAACGAAACCTACATATATTCTGACCTACCATGTGGTGTCTATGCAAAGTGATAGAGTAAAAGGGGTTGGTTTCAATATTCCTCAGAAATATGTAGAGTCGTACCATATTCATCTTGATCAGTACCTCATTGTTAGCATTCCACATGAAATAATTTATGCAGTTCTATGGTTAAAAAATTCCACTCCCACATTCTTGTTTTTTATTCTTTGTAAACTAAATATGTTATATATTTTAAATAATCACCAACGGTGTTTTATCTATGCTCACAGTCGCTCCATCCCGCATGGAACTCCCAATCCAACAAGCACCGCTGATGCATTCTACTATTAACTCTGTATGATGGTACATTATTTTAAATTTTTCATTTAGAACAGATTGAACCTCTAATCCGGCAACATTGCCACTGCCAGACCACAGAAAATGCCGGAAAACAGAAATTGACCCATAAGGTAGCCCACTATGACCTATGTCCAACCCGTTGCACAAACCTATGTGTTTCAAAAATAGAACCAAGCTTAAAACATAATACAAATATGAATGTTTGGAAACAAGGTTTTTATTGTTTTATGTAATATGAAGGCTGCTCCATCTATTGCAACTCTTAGTCTTTTGGATGACATTGTGAAGGCTCATGGAATTAACTGCTGTATCACTAATACATTCGACTGTAAAATAAATAGATTTTGCTGCCTCAGTTGCCTCAGCTGCCTCAGCTGCCTCAGCTGCCTGGCGATGTAACTGGCCACAAGAGTTGCCGGATAAAAGAGGTTTAACCTATAGTACATTAGTTTTGCTAGTCAGATAACTCGAACACCATAAGGTTTGCCCTAATTACTATTAATTGAATTTAATAATGGAGACTTGTGATGTGCACATGCTTATAGTTATAGATTTGAGCAGCATGCTGTGTTATTCCTCAACACTTTTTCCTTGAATGGAATGCGACACGCTTTCATTGCATTGCTATTTGAATTTGCACTGATTTGGAGAAGGGTGAATTTTGTGTTTTGAGCTATTTATTTCAGTAACTGTGTATACTACCTACTTGGTAAATGGGTACAGGTAACTAGAACAGGAATGAATTTTCGAAAATTGAATTCTTGTCTGGGATTTTCGGTTTTGAATATCGAGGTTCACTTTTATTTATTGTTATTACAGGAAAAATTACTTCATATTTTCACTAGATTTTTGTACTGCTTACTGAACACAGAATTCTTTTCATCATATGCTTATCATTTCATTACATTTAGTCCTGGGCATTTTTAGTAATTACCTGCATGACTTTTTGCATTAGAACATGAGCCTTGTTAGATCACTGGTTAGTTGATCCATGATCCATTGCATGATAATTCAACTATTTAAATTTCCAGGAATCCATTTGCCGACGTTAAACTCCGCAACGGTGCAAGTAACTCTTCGAATGCTTCCGAATCCTAATTTGAATGCTTCTTTATCAACACAGTAAAATTCTTTCAATGTACAGTATTAAAATATTCGAATGACTGTTATTTTTCTCTACATTCATCCTATTCTGTACATTCAGTTTTACATCATAAACTACATTTTAAAAATTCTGTACATATGAAAATGTAAGATAGTCCAAATTGATACTTAAACAAACAATGTTTTAGATTCATCAGTGAACAGATTTGATGAAACAAGATTAAAAGCATGTCGCTTAGTGAATATACTGGTTGCCAGCTCCTTTAGCAGGTCGAAATTAGTTCTAGAGTATTGGGGAAGCCTGGATCGCTGTGTTGTGCAGCGAAGGTCCGAGGCAAGATGATTGTATTGCAACTGTGATTTTGTGTATTCTACTGAACCTAGTTGAGCAAGTTACGAGCAAATATTCTTTTCAAATTTCCATCATTTACACTCCACTCCTTCTTTTCCTACATCCTGCACTAACTTAATAATTCTCAAGCTCAGTAAGGTCAAATGGAAACTTGCTTCCATGAGTGAGAAACATAAAAGTTGGTTGTTATATCTATTGATCTAATAAACAGCATAATATTTTGTTATGTATGTTACTTGTGGTTTTAATAGTGTAAAACCTATGTTTTGTAAATTCGAGGGGCCATTTTTCTCTCTAGCATTCAGACTTCCATTATGAGTTCGTTAATCTATAATGTATTTATACACCAACACACCCATAACTTTTCTTGCTTTGTTCCTATCAAAGAGATATTTTTACATTTTCTCAGCATACTTCTTTGAATTACTGAAATTCAGGAGTGGACATAATATAGAGATCTAATACAGCTCTTATCAATATTCTTCTATAGTGAATTTTCATATGTATTATATCCTTAGCCTTCAAAACACGTATTCTAGTCCAGCCTGTCGAATAACGGAATATCCTTACCGTGAACTGTAATGTATTCTCTTATTTTTTTCTTTTTTTGCAAAATCATAATCTGTACATTTTAGGTATGTGATTGTTTTTATTTTATGCTAAATTCACTACTGTAATATTAAGTTGGATCACCTGTTCCTTTAATAAATGCAGATTGAGACCTGTCATGACATGATATGTTTCTTTCATCTTAATCTGATATCATTACTTTTATATTACTTTGTCACTCCCAGTTCGCTTTCAAATATATTTTCTGCATTGCTTTATTTAAAAAAATTTCAACGTACTAAACCGCTTTGTATTTTGTATTGTTCAATTGATGGCTCAAATGACGGTTAATGGGTTCATCTTCCCTTCCCTTTTCATATCACGACCCTTGTCACAAGTTCCTAATCAGGCAATAACTTTCCTTGCAATTCGCATTCCAAAAGTTCAGCCGTTGAGGTCAAAAATTCCACAAAAGCCTTTGTTTGTGACGTTATAACACAATGATATTGAAACATTTGAAACTGCGGTTGAAAATCCCAAGCAAGCTTGTTTGTTCCTGACGTCTTGATGTAAGTGATATTGAGACGTTTGAACCTGCGAATGATTTGTGTGAATATGTTTAACTTTTTATACTGGCTGATCGAGGGCGGGGAATTCCTGAGGCGTCCTTGGGCTCAGAGGCATCTTGTTGATACCCCAAGTCGCCACACTAGATTTTGATCGAACCATTCGGTTTTGGAAAGCGTAAAACCGGTGAACACACAAGCACACATACTGCTGCTGCTGTGAAATGTAACATCATTCATCATTGTGGAAGGGAAGATGTTGTCTATTTTCGAATCTGGGTTATATAACATACATTTGAACCACAGCAATGAAATATGTACGAGTTATTGATATTATGCTATTTAGGAATCTCTAAAATCGGTCATCTGTCGAAGCATTAAACTATAGTACTAAATTTAAGTACGGTAATAAGTTATTGATGAAATATAGTAATAATCTTTGGTTGGGTACCACCAGAAAATCTGAATTCAGTTTGCACATATAAGCACGTAGTCTTATTGCTGCATAAGTCTACTTGTTAAATATGTCAAAAAAAATTTCTCCCTACTATGCAGCTCTGAAAATAAATTTATTGAGAGAATGATCATTTCATATTGAGAAATTAATTACTCGATACGTACGTTCCAGTTTACGGTTTTGTGGGGCCGCATATGGTTTTCATGTGTAATTTTTTTGTTCCTTGTTTAATTAATCACTGTAGGAATTGTCCATTTTTCATGACTGCACTTGTGTCACGTAATTATTATTATATATTTATTCGTCTGTTTATGTAGTTTGTTTTGAGGAATCAATTTTCTTGTACATACGAAATATAATAGAATTTACCATCAAGCTTTTTTTTTAGCTACCCAGTGACATATACGATATCAATATTTAAAAGGAATAATATAGAATTGTGAGAACACTCATTCTAAGAGAAAATGTATTCGTTGCCATTTAGGTCTCAAAATCTCTATCTGAAAGGAATCTTTAGGATTCTCCATTTACTGAAAATACTTATATGTCATAACGTACCTTCGATCTGGCAATCCACTTATAAAATTGTTTGCGTAACCAGACATTTGAATATTTTGAGCGAGTCTGGTGAAATTATGAAAACCTAATATGTGTACTATGTATGGATTTTCCTTTTATGATTCTGAATTTCTTACTTTGCCTATTATACTCTGAAAAGGAAGGAGCATTCGTAACATTCCATGTCAAGTCGCCGAATGTACATCACTCATTTTGATGTGATGAAGTGCCAATTTCCATTGTAATGAGAATGATTGAGTTCTCGATCAAGGTAGCAGCATACCACATAACATATAATGATAAGTAAATTTTTTTTTTAATGTGGGTGTAAGCTGAGGTAATATAGAGTATTTATGTTCCAGTGGGAATAAAAATATAATTCAGTGGATGTTGTTCAGAACCTACACAGTGTTTACCTTGTGTAAAGATATTGTTTAATAGAAAATACAAATTGATACTTGATTTATTCTAATATAGACCTATTGAATAACAGAGACAACATCATTATTCAGCGAATACTCTAGTTATGTCAGAACAAAATGTAGTAATAATGTGTTATGATTTTATTAGAAGAAGGAAATTGAATAATAGTACCAGGCCCATAATATTTTGGTTTCGATTTTGTTCAGAAAATAGGCTGTGTTTAAATTTGGCATGCTTCTATTCTATCACTAAAGGTAAAATGGCTTCATTTGAAAGTGATTCAGAAAATGATGAGGAAATCTCATGGCATAATCAGTTGCAGGGAAGCAGGCTGATTCTAGTTCAATATGTAGAATACATGAAGCTAGCACCTTCACTTCAAAGTGACTTCATTTTCGACAGAGAGGACCATGAAATGATCAGAAATCCATATAACAATCCAACAAGTAGTGCTCAAGCAAGTATGAAACAATATATAGTATATTTAGTATGTATTTTGTTTTATTTCTACTGTATTACTTTGGGTTTCAATATATTATTGTCAGGTACAATCAAATTCTCTCTTTTGATAAAAAAACTCTTGTATGTAAAACATGCTTAAAAAAAGACTTGAGAATGTATTTTTATTTTTCTGCATAGATGCTATGATTGACAAACTTCTGATGAAAGGGAGAGATCAATACGAAAAGTTTTTGTCAATAATTGGGAAAAAATATCCTAAAGTTTATAAAAAGATAACAGGAATCGAACCTCCAGGTATTTTGGCAAGTCATGATCTCACACTCTCATCATCTCTACATGTTATTACTTAATATTAAACTTAACTGCTTCATCATCTCTTAACTAATGCTTGTGTAATGTATTTAGCAATTGATACAGATCCATTGGATAATAATCAACTATACAGAGATGCCTTTGAGCCTGCCGATGAAATTCTGAGTTTTATTTTTGCTAAATTGTCAGTGAAAAAACAAGAATGTAATATTCTAGCCGAGCAAAATGTGGAGTTGAGCAAGCAGATCAAAGATCATGTGACGGATATTGGAAATCTGAGAGACAATCTAAAAAATATGACTTCCAGGTAAATTCAATTTATAGCCTCTAGTAGCCATGTTGCTCTTCTAATACATTGTCTGCAACGAATTTGCAGAATGGAGAGATATGAAAGGATAGAAAATGACATGAAGGAGTTGAAGCAAGATGCTGAACATATGAAAGGGGAAAATTACAAGATTTGTATGCGTATGATGGATATGAATGAAGAAAACTCCAAACTTCGAGAGCAAAATATGAATTTAAGATTCGATAACGATAATGCAATCATAGACTTAAGGAAGGTGAACATGTTTTTTACTTACTCACCAGTTCTTGCAACACTTTTTTGATCTGGTTTTTGTATTTAAAAAGCTGAAAAGCAATGTCCAGTCAGAGAGATTCCATTCTGTACGTCTGCGCAAGCAACTGGATACTGGTCCTAAGGAGCAAGATATCACTGCACTTCAAAATGAAATTCAGCAACTTAAGTTTAAAATTGCTCAGTCCCATACACAAAAGGTGTGATACCTTATCATCATTATTATTATATTTTATGTTTTTGTGAGCAGAATTACTGAAGTTTATAGAATTTATGGGATAAGTGGAGTTGTTGACTCTGGGCTAGTGTAGTTAGATTTTTGTCTCGATTTGAATTAGTATCATTGAACAATGGCAAATTCTAAATATTCTTAATAAGCTGAAATTGTAAATATAAAATAACAAATGAAATAGAATTTCATTGGTATTATTGAATTACGGTGGCTATCTTTTCAAATACAGAAGGATAATATAGTATCAGTGCTAACACAATACGGATTTGTCCCAATGAAAAGAGTTGAAATTATATACCTATTTGGTTCTAAGCTGACTTCAGGGAAACAATGACTTGGTAACATCAGTTTTCTTGAAGGAATGTACTCTACAGAGTGTCTTTCAGTTATAACGTAGAATTTGTATATAATAAAAGTGTATTTAACATTTTCCCACACAAGTTGAACTCGATTGACTTCTTTTAACATTCCCAAATCTCCTTCAAGTCATTCCTAATATTCCTATGATATGCTAAATTATAGGTGTATATCTACAACATGTTCAAACCATTGTTATCCACATATATATTTACAACATGTTTTTCTGAAGGCTATTTACAAAGATGATATAGACACGACAGTCCAGATTATGAAAAGAGACCTAGAAGAAGCAACTGAAATGTATGAAGAAGCCTCAGAGAGACTCAATAAACTCAGGGAAGAGTTGAACGCAGTAGAAGAAATAAAAAATCAGGTTAATCGGGATCTCATAAGATTATTTGATAATTTTTGTCTGCATCATTTTTGATGTAATCATTTATTTAATTTTCAGTACTTGGAAAAAAATCAAGAGCTTGAACTACTGGTTACAACCATCAACGAAGATTGCAATACATACAGAAATAGAAGAGATGCTGTCTGGCAGCAATTGCAAGAAGTTGAAAAGGAGAGAGATCAGGTATGCAGGTTATAAATATAAGAACATGCTATATGTACCAACATTATATATATATATAAGTATTAAAAAGTATTAGAAATCATATCGACTGATCATGTTGTCTTCCTCTTCAGCAGAATGAAAAAATATTGTGAAACGAAATGTTGCTTTTAAGGTTCTAGGTTATTGATCCTCAGGTTTTTTTATGTGGTATTTTTACATAAAATCCAGGTAATTGTCTGTTGATAAAAGTAAAAATGGGTATCAAAAAAGTTCATTATGATCTAAAAAAGGCAGGGGGGATCATATGTTGTGCGAAAAGGGACAAAAATTAGTGCACTCTAAGTATAATTATTACTTATAACATTATTTTTGGGAACTAACCTTCCGCGCACACATTGATTTGCTCTGTGCGCTGGTTACAAAATGTGTAGCAGGCAAGCAAGGCCACATTCAGGGTCAGGGTCTGTATGTCTTCATACACATAGAAAGGAGACGGTATAGATGTTACATCCATAAACATGATACATTGGAAAAGTTGCCTGTTTCAAAAAAGTTTCACCAGCTCAATTGAACATAACCTGTATACAATCAACTGCAGCTATTGAAGGAACGTAATGCAGCCCAGCTCAAAGCACAGACTTACATGGATGAAAAAACTAAATATTGGTATGCAATTCGAAACTTGGAAGAGATTCAGGATAGCTTGTCTGCCAAGCTAAGAGAAAATGAAAAGGATCTTAATGAATTGAGAGGAAAATCATGTCCAAATAAAAGTCAGGTAATATGTTGTATATGTACAATATGAAGTACATTAAGTAAACTAAAACATAACGTCTGATATCGTTTCTGACAAACTAATCATACAATTTTAAGGATGATTGCGATAATGTTCTTGGTCTTCATCTCGATAACAATCGAGGTATGCAGTTTGTTATTTATTAATAAGGTTTTCGAGATTTTCATCATAAGTACATATACACTTTAATTTTTGAATTCATACGTTTTTAGAACTCACCGATCCCCTTACAGCACAGCTGTCATCCCGAGTAAGTGAATAACTAATAATGATAATTGGTATACTACTTATCCTACATACATAATAGTAAGTCTTCATAAAGTAACCGGGTATCTGTTATCAGGAGATGCTGTAAGGGTATAGGGTACGCCGCAGGGTAGAAGTGTCGCATCATGTATCTTATTTAATGAAATTATTCATTAGTTTATTGCTCAGCAATGATTAATTGTGATATTTTCTAGAGATCAGCACATCAGCAAAAATATTTAATACTATTTACATTTGAAGTTCTAAATTTAAGAATAGGTATGGTGATGTTATTCATACCTGGAATGGAAATGGTAGGAATTGACTTCCCTAGTTTGTGGTTATAAACATTTCAGGCAGATTTCTATTGCAATCTTCCAGCATGTAATCTTCATGATATTGATACATGATTTAAGATTTCACAATCATTGTTTTTAGATGTCACCTAGAAGAAATACTTTGAGGATTCGTGGGGGAGTCGACCGAATGAATTCTAGGTCCTTTGGTGAATCAAGGGAAAGGTCATTAACAAATCTCATTAGGTATTTGATTCAATCTGTCTGATCAAAAAGTTATAGAATGCTTGTTATTTCTTGGCATATGTTCGGTGTTAAATGATACAATATCTCTCTCTCTCTCTCTCTCTCTGTATATATATATATATATATATATATCTTTACAAGTTGCCATAACAGCATTAGTAGGATAAACAACCAAAACCAGCACTAAAGAATGACCTTTTGCCCTTATGTGGTATTTTTGTTGTTGTAGAAAAGTCATAATCCTGGACATTTACGTATATTTGAAAATTCCACCTCAACAGGTATTTAGGGGTGAAATAGCAGCCAAATTGTTTTGTCAACCTAATTTCAACTTTCAAAAATTTACCAGATCACCAATCTAGGTATTTATGCTAGTTGTGCTTGACTTCTTATTTTCAGAGAAGAAATTTTCCATACGCTAGCTGAAAAGGATGGCAAAGAGTATGATGTAGAAATAAATGCAAAAAATATAATGGCAATGATTGAGTTTGCTGGTGGAAACCATACAGGAATCTTCGTCCATGCTGTTGTTGATGGATCTTATGCACAAGTTATTGGAATTGTTCCAGGAATGAAGCTTCTGAAAGTGAATTAGTACATTAGTAGTAAAATCTATTTCTAGTTACAGCGTTTATTTTTTTGCTCCTTTCATCTGTAACTTAATCTAGTGCTCATGTATTTACATACCATTTTTATCCAGAAAAATCAAATGAAATTATTAAATTCACTTCACTAAATCCTCTTAGATTGTTATGAGTAACCGGAACAAAAGGGAGTTATGTTTGAGAAACTGCACGCTGGAAAATGTCATCAATATTGTTCAAGAGATTGGTGAATCAGTTACAATTTCACTACGTTATTTGATAGATGAATACCAGCAACTACAGGACAGGATGAAGGACGGGAAGAAATCTGGAGATTCATTCTATGTCAGGCAAGAGATTTTAAAAGAACTGTTTTTTTGGCTTAGTTTTTAAATGAACAGTGCATTTACGTTGTGTCACAACAAACTAGAGTTTGCATCGGGACTTCATGAGGCCCCAATTCAAAGTTGAATGTAACGCAGCCGAATCAAAGAATTCAAATTCAAATCAAATAATTCTGCTTATCATCAAATAATTATTCTTACCATAAATTTTCCAACTGATTTTTAGACCCATTGCCAACTTCTTTTACTAGAAACTTGATGACTTACAGTAAGTATAGATTCATGATGTATAATAGTTTTTACAGATGGTATACATTGTAGTTTTAGGGGTCCAGATAACATGCTGATGTACAGACTCATCTTTCCTTGACCCTGTAAAATTATCGATAAAATTATCCTATGTCAAGTGTCTTAGCAAGCAAAGATACAAATATGGAAATTACATTATAATAGAGTTGGATTGTCTATATGCTATGTATTTTTATTGCCAGGGCAAACTTTTCAATGAGAAAAGATGGCTATTTGAACTTTGAAAAAGGTAACGTTTTACATGTTATTAACACAAGGCCAGAAAATTCAAACGAGCAGCAGTGGCTGGCTTTCAGGGTAGACATGAAAACTGGCTACAACAGCGATAAATCTGGTTTGATTCCCAGTTACGGAAACTGGTAGGTATAATTGAGATTCCTAAGTACCTAAATTCAAACAGTTTTCTTTTTTATATGTGTCATATGACTTTGTTTCAAAAGCATTTCAAACAGTCAACTTGTGAAAAACTGCTCTCCTCTAACCGCTGCTCTAAGTTATATAGATTTGTCGAAGTTTTTCAGGGTAAGTATCGAATATGTTTATTAATCAATATAATCATAATTATTACAAATTCTTAATGTTTGCAATATGGTGATGCAGTTGTAGATAAAATCTTTCAAAATTGCTGTTTTTAATATTTCCATTTAGATTATACTGCAGTGAATAAAATTAAGTCAGCAATGTTCATTGTTTCACTGAGCATGAACAAAAACTTTATTGTGGTTTTAATGATAATAATTTGATGTTTATTCTGTTTTTTTTTTACAGACTGCAAGTGTGGATTATTGTGGCAGCTTTGCTGACAATGGAGAAATGACAAAGGTAATATGAGATGGACGAAACTCGGTTTACATTTTACAGTTTGAAAAAAAAGGTTTTTCCTTCTTGATTACTGCAAAACAGTTTTTTTCATTTCATTAAGGTATACATTTTTATAATAGGGAAGGGGTAAAGAGATCTGGGAACATCAGTGTTGAACTGCCAGAGTCTGATCCCTGGTTTTTCGAACCACTAATGTGCAAAACACTTTCACCCAGGCACATTCAATCCACCTATCTCTATCAGAGAATATAGATAGTATTATCTTTGAAGTCACTTAATAAAGTCAGCACAGTGGTAAAGGTGTCTTTCTCCCCTCAGTTGTTATAATTTTCTATTCACTGTTAGTGCGGGATGTAATATTTACTTTAAATTTACATATAATGATACCTGACTAATCAATGATACAAGATACCATCTGTCCTACAGTGTTCGTCCTCTCTGTAACTGTTTTCAACAGTATTTTTCATTACTGTTTAGAGTACACCGTACACCCTGGTAAAACCAAAACCCGCTATGGATTATCGCCCCTGTTTGTTTCTCCCCCAAGATCTGTCAACTGTTCTAGGTTTTAGGATGACAACTGTTGCTGGTCCGCTCTTTTTTGACTTACCAATTCCAGGTAATGCCATAACTTGTCTTTTGTAATTACAGTACATATATATTTTATAATTACATAATAATTACAGTACCTTGTAAAATTTAGATTCTGTTAGATGCAATGAAGAAGAAGCTCGGAACCGAGTAATGATCTCAGATGCTATTTTTTATAAGTCGATTGGTGAAGAAATACATGAGATAGTTACTGTGTCATCCATACAAAAAACACAGCAACAGGTGAAAATGAATAAGAAAAACCATGATTTGGAAGGTTCAAGCATTATACTTGAATTTCCATTCCTCAAAATAAGACTCCTGTTCCTTCTTTCAGAAAAAACACTGTATCTTGCCCTATAGCCAGGAATGTATGGCTGAAGATGATTTTATAATAAGCCTACATGCTGAAAACATATATCCCATTGTTTTTTTGCTCACATCAGAGAAAGAGAAAACTATAAGGTATTTTTTTTTACTACTGAATCGGTTAACTCTAAAATGAAGACATTTTTTGGGATGAATTTTGTGTTTATTGTCACATCTAGACTTTTCAGACCAGAAACAAATGATACACTATCAGTGGTCGAATCAATTAAAGAAACAGGACATAAACTAGACAAATTTGTCCCTCAGTACATAACTTTCAATCTTGACAGGTAAGTTTCCAAAATTACTTATTGTAAAACTTTTGCTGTACATTAGCACAGGTGGGTTCAATCAGTTGGGTTTGCTCCACTAACTGCATCATAACTGAATCAGGCAAGCCCAAACAATCTGCTCTTTTAGGAGCCATTTTTGGAAGATAATGTATAAATGAAAGTCAATGAGGTTGATCCAGTGATATCGCACGTGTGATTGGATGTGATTCATTACTTAAGATTTCTGTCCGATTAATATCTCGTATACGAATTATTGAAGAATAAGCACTGGGACTAGCTTGTAGTTACTGGCCACCATCCTGAACTAAATCTCGATCGTGCGTCAACATAACTTTCATCTAGGTTCGGAATATTAAGGTATTATGTTAAAATGGGATGTCCATTTCTAGAATTTTCATTACCAGTATACAATTCTATCGCCTATAAGCAGGGCTGCCATACCGTTCTTATTTCTAAGATTTGGCCTTATTTTGGCTTATTTTCAGCAATGCAACAATTTTAAATGCAAATTTTTCATCTCGACTAACAAGTTATTTTAGCGTAATCAGAGCTCCATGTGCACACTAGCGTGCCGTGCCGTGAGACGATGCTACGCAGTGCATTTGGGTAGGGAAATCTTATTTTTTCCCCAGTCGTCCTTATTTTTTGTTCCAGATCGATGGTAGCCATGCCTATAACTAATTTTCTGTCTAGCAAAAGTTATGTGAAGCTAGGAAGTGACGTGACGTTAGCCAGTGAAGTGACCGCTAGGTACGTCCGTTATCACGATTGACAACTACTGCCCTTAATCACAATGACGACGGTCAGATAGTGTTTTCTCTAGACCTTTATGAATTTTGTTATTCGGATTATTCATATTCAACTGATAGTTTGTAACTTTGGATACTCTCGTGGAATTTATCACCCGTCGAACACCTGTCGTATCTTATAGTTGTGAAGCACTAAACCTTTAGACATGATAAATGATTGATAATACCTCAATACGGACTCCTCGCAAAACGGCGTAGATTAAACATCCGAGTTAAGTGAGACGGAGGAATAGCCAGGAAATGAGGTGCTAAGGAAGAAAAGAATACAACAAGTTATCGGCAATAGACATTGCATTTTACTGGTTGCCAAATAACTGTCATGTAGTATATGTGCTATCACTATAGTGTGGAATGCATCTGTTTCTTCTGTAGTGATAAGTTATTCAAGTATTGCACTACCTGGGTAGTGAAAATTGGAACCTGAAAGATCTGTGACGATTGGGTACTAGTTAATGCATGTAGATCGTATTTTTGAGCTGAATTATTCGTCATTGCGCGTTGATATGCCCTAAAACTATCAAGTACCATACTTCACACACTATAAGGCGCACCACCTATATATTTTTTAAAGTCACTCAACTGGCACAACGTCACAACGTCAAGTGGATGAAAGTGCCACATAAGCGTAAACATGCAGGCACGTATGAACATGAGTAATTTTATGTTCACAGATTTAGCAGATTGGAAGACGCGGTTCACCAAGCAGCGGAGAGAGTTGCAGAAGAAACAAACAAAATTGTATGGATTAACGGAAAGTCCGACGTTCAGATTTAGTTTACGACTTCGCTTTCCAGCCTGATTAAGTTTTCAATCTGTAATACACCTAAAAGATTTCTATTACTTTGCGTTGTATATATTAACATTTATCAATTTTGCTTCAATCAAGCTGCAAGATAACTTATTAAGTAATAATATTTTCTTTCAGTTTTTATTTGTACCAACGCGTATTGATTTCTTTTGAGGCAAACCACATATATTATTGGTAGATCGTATAATCTTGTTTTTTTGGCGCGTGTGCAATTTGGTAGTTTATCATGGAAAGCCAATTAAGTGCGGAAACTGAACTGCAGGTAAACATTTTTAATTGCTAAAATAGGCGGTGCTTATTGCTACATAGTCAGTGTAAGAAGGGATGTAAACTCTAAACAGCGCTATGCGACATCTTATATTCGTTGTTACACGTGTATAGGAAATGACATGATATGTACTTTGATTAATTCCCACGATATAGAATAGAATAGAACCCTACACTTTCCGGTAAGAAAATTCGAATCAATCCATAAATAATATTAATTAGTTTGAATTTAGTATATTGATATTAAAAGCTGGGAATGATTCATATTATTCTTTGAGGGGGTGTTATTACACCTTACACAATACTATATATATTATAGTTGCATCATGTAACCCATAATACCTTTCATGCACTGCATATTCAGGTGTATAAATCAACCCTATTAGATTTACGGTAAGTCTATAAATAGTTGTCTTTTAAATATGTATCTCCTAGGACCTAGACGTAGCCTACTTGTGCGTTTTGTATTTCGATTTTATTTTTGAATATGGTGTTATATCGAGGCCTGCGAATAGATTAATGACTTGTGTCAATATTTACAATGCCTGAAATCAAACAGATGAATGTGCTAGGTAGTACGTCAGTTGCCGTTGAGTCGATTCACAGTAGCATGTTGCTAAGGTAGATCAGTGTATTGTATAAGATATTTAACAGTGCTGTTTATTGATAATATATTCAGTGTTATTTAGTTCCCATTATGTTTCTATTCAGGCGTAGCCTAGGAGTTCGTACGCTTCAACTGCATCAGAATAAGTGGGGTAATATTTATAAGCATGGAGATGTAAAAGTATGTAAAGTGGGAGATTATACTAAGGAAGAGGAGCCGCTGTTCAAACTACTGACAAATTCTGATAGTCAAGACACAGGCCTAATTCGTAATTATATATTTCTTGGAATTTAGTTTTCGTTCCGGAATCAGTAAGCTTTGCATTTCAAAGATTCAGTACACTGCGTTCAACGGTGCGTTTTGAGTTACTGCTTTATGGAATGTCAGCTGTTGTATTCAGTTAAATGAAGCATCCACATTATAAACAATATACAGACGTTTTTAAATGTAACAGTACATATTTTTGGCTTTTTTGCTGCTATAAATATTTATTACGCAGTAAATACTTACCTCAAAATTGTGATATCAATCTTGAGGTAATGATAACAAGAACAACAGGATGTGTGGGTGTTCAGAGTGACCGATGGTGTCTGGTGTATATCAGCTTGAAAACAGCGTCTAAATTGAGTTATTTGAAATGAAAACCATATTAAAAAAACCCGGTAGATAGCTGGTACTGAGCCTACCGCGACGCTGAGTATTAGAAGAATCATGAGAAGTCTAAATATAGCTGTCTCAGTTTTCCCTTTGTTAATGCGGAAGTTCATGTCAGTTGGTGTGGGCTCTAAAAACTTCTCGATGATGACGCACTCCCAATTCTACTTTGCGGGATAGGATCAGAATTTCCTCAATGCTTACACAGTTAAAACTAGGACTATGTATACTTATATCAGGAACCAATTTTATGCGACTGTCATTTTGCAGTTTTATTCCATTATACAGTATTGTCGGCGACTGTTGTATTCTGATTGCGATTGTGACATTCAGCTGGGCTAACCAAATTTTTCTTCTAGCTAATTATTCTCTTTTTGCCGCATATCATAACAAGCGGAAAAGGAAGTCTCGATAGCGAGCAATAGGTTTCACAGGACCTTACTAGAATTTATTTAGAATTTTTATAACGCATACGTACGTAGCAGTAGAAAAAGCAGCAGCAGCAGCAGCAGCAGTAAATTGAAGAAGGATGTGATTTTCATTAAAAATCTTTCTTTTAAATTATTCATGAGCTATGTCTTGCTTACAGCTATACTTGCTTACATAGAAATTACACGGCATGAGTTAACATAATAGTTCTATTCCCGTTAGCGGTTGGACCTGTCGATAGCTTCATTAACTTTCAATGACAGTTTGGTAAGGCTAGAAGCGGGTAAATTAGTATTATTTGTCACGGGGAACTTGCAATGAATAATCCCAAGTCGTGACGGTCTATGTAGTATTAATACAAAAATCATTGCTTTATTCCAGAGATAGTATGTTACATCTGAGGACTGAATGAATTCATTCGTCGATGTCGATGTTATATTTTGTTATGAAGAACGTTCTCCAACGTTAGTTTACATCCGAGCGTAGAATAGATTTTTGCTTCTTGGAATACAACTATTTTTAATATCTATTAGAAAACGAAAATGATTTAATCCTATCTTTTTTTACATAGGCTGAATGTACGTAGGAAGCTAAAATTTCTACAATTTATAAAATTTGAACCGTAAGATGCCTAAAATGAAACTAGCTTATTTACTTCAGCAAATAAGTAACATATGGTCTGTGAAATCGCTTCAATAATCTACCATAAAACGAACGGTGTGATGAATGTTTACATTGGATAATAATGATATGATGCATTGATGACGTTATACATGGATGTCGCAGTATACTCGATTTATGTTATATTTTTACATAAAATTTAAAATTATGTTACCTATGAAGTACTGTTGCATGGAATTGATTGATTCAGTTGCAGGAATTCTCATACATATTAGTTGTCTATTTACAGACGTTTCGATAATTAGCAATAATGTCATTCAGCGACTCTGATGGGGAGTCGAATTGGAAAAATGACTTACAAGCCAATCGTCTTCTCATCACAGAAAGGGTCGTGTATACAAAAATCCATGTACAGCTCCTTTCGAAATTCATATTCGATCAAGATGACGACGAAGAAATTCTTAATCAGTTTACGAACCCAACATTGAAAACACAAACCAGTGAGTACTGTATTAAAGAATGAATGCTCCTTCTTCGCCGGCTTCGATTTAACTATCAAACTGTATATAGATAGTCACCTATTAAACCATTTTTGTCAGATGAAATGGTTAACAAACTCTTGAAAAAAGGTGAAGAAAATTACAAGAAATTTTTGAAAATACTTGGTGCCACTTACCCGGACGTTTACAAAAGTATTACAGGAATAGAAGCCCCTGGTACGTATAACCAGTGACCTGGCATCAGTGGTTTTTTACGGATGATGATTAAATCTGCTTTTCCATTTTCATAAGTGTTAAGGAGTTTAGGTAAAATGTATTTTCATTTATCATACATTTAGTGCCTCCACAATCTTCAGATCTAATGCCGGATGTCGTTCCGTATTATAATCAAATATCTAGTTCGAGCACACATGACGTAATGAATATATTAATCGAACGACTGGACTTAACAAAGAAAGAATGCGAGGACCTCGCCCGCCAAAACTTGATGGCGAAGCGAGATCTAGATGACAGGGAGAGGGATATGTCAAACTTAAAGGAAAAGATTCATGAGTTACAAAGAAGGTAGGCGTTTTTTATGAAGTGATTGTAAGACATTTTATTTCAAATTTTCACGAAACCTCCTCCTCCTCTCTTTCCCCGTCATTTAATTCAGATGAACAAACAATGATGCCATAAATATAGATTTAAAGCAACCAGTTTTACACACTATACTGTGTGGTGCATAGCCGATGCAAATATTGTATTCAATTGCATCCGTGAAAATTACTTATAAAAAAAAGAAATAGGGGTACCTGTTAAAAATTCACAACACCCCAATCTACAAGTTTGCTTGAGTTCGGGGTTTAGGGTTTAATTATAGTATATGACAATCACAAAAATCACCGATAAGAATGACGTCATACCATGATTCCATTTTGTGTGTGCAAGTCGTCTCGGTAACGTATACACTGAAATCACCGAAAATTCCGAAAATTCTACCATCCCATCTCCCTAATTTTCTATTTTTTCCCATCGTATACGGGGCATTTTTCAACATGATATTTCTCCACGTGATCTATCGTGCCTTGGTAAAGAATTACCGTATTTGTTCTGACGGTTTCCCACTCTCGGGTCTGCAATACTTTGTGCAATGCTGTTGATCATCGTTATAGGAGCGAACGCTATGATAGCGTGGAACGCGATATGACAGCGCTCAAAGATGTTTTAGATCAAGTAAAAAATGACTATTACAAGGTTTGCATGAGACTTGTTGACACCAATGAAGAAAATTCTCGTCTACGGGAACATAATATGGCGATCCGTGTCGAAACCGATAAGCTGAAAGTTGAAATTAGAAAGGTGACGTTGTAATGTCCGTTTGTGTGAACTAGAGTGCATAAACATGTTCCATGTTCCATGTTACCATTTTTAGATGGAAAGCACAGTGAACTCTGAACGATCTGTATCAGTACGCTTACGGAAGAGAATTGAAACAGGCCCGACCGTGCAAGTTATTCACTCACTTCAGCAAGAAATAGATAAACTAAAGCTAAAATTAGCACAATCATCCCATAGAGTGGTAGGCTTTTCACTGATATGATACTATAAAGTTATCTAAGTTGCAGCAATTCTGATTTACCTGTGAAAATGAATTTATATATATATAATATGTACGGTATACATAATATATGTATACCATATTGTCTGTTTTACTGAGCAAAAAGTCACTTAAATATCAGCCAATAGAGCCAGAAAGATTAAAAATAGGGCAAATGTTGTGTCTTTAAATCCATGTTTCATGTGACGAGCTTTCTTCCTGGTGTAGTCAAAGAGGGTTACTCTGAATTACTGTATTTTCTGTTGGATAACATACGCCAGCACCTAACCTCATCAATTTCTGGTGCCACACCAACACCTACCTACCAATCCAGTATCTTTGCAATACAATAGGCAGTAGGAATTTGTTGTGTTAAGTGCGTAATATGAATTAGGGAATGTGGTATGTGTAAAAGCCAATGCATGTAGGAGAATTTTTTTCTCGAGAAATCAACTTCTCAATGGTAATGTTGCAGAGTGAATCGAATATATAAATACTAAAAATACTATGAATATACACAAAAAGCCTGAAAAATTGAAAAATCTAATCAATTCCAAATAGACACAATGGTCCACAAGTTAAATAATTTTTACCTACTCTGAAATTTGACACAGAGAAAGGTAATCAGGCAACTCTGTCCAAGGGCCATTATATCTTACTAGAAAAGTACACGGCTCTCCATGTTGGTTTCGGGACCTTATTGTTAATTAATTCATCCTAATGGTAATCATTTTTAACATGAAAAAAGATCCATATGAGAATATGATCGTGATATATGGTAGTTATTACAAGTTAGATTCTGTTGCAGAGTATTATAGATGAAGATGTTGACACAAGAATACAGATATTGCAACATGACAAGGAAGAAGCTATTCAAATGTATGTAGATGCGACTGACCAGCTTAATAAATTGAGAGAGGAATTCCACAGTGCTGAAACTCTGAGAGATAAAGTAAGTCAATGAATTTTCTTCTTGCTCCATGCTGTCAAAAATTTGATGGTCAAAATTTGTAGCACAGTGTCGTTACTATACTAGTTTTATGGACACTGAGGTATTACGTACTTTGTGTTGAAAGATTTTTTTCTGAATGCTGTTATGACCTATCAATAAGCTCAGTAGATAGACTTATATATATATAGAACCTTCACACTGGAACGTTAGATGCGGATCTTATCAGAAAAAAATGTAAGGCGTTACCTAGAAGTGCATAGGTTGTCAATAGGATTATTTTCCCAACTAACACATCTAAATCACATGCCAGTACTGAAGATTAGAACAATAATTATCTAAATATGCTGCTAAAATATTAGTATGTGGTTTGGTATCAATATCAATTTTTACGATGGGCTGCCACACTACGTGATATGACTATTGGATGACAGTTCCTAATTGACTACTCTGGTATTTATCGACCCCTTTGGATTGTCCCATGGAATTTTCTTCTTCTTTAGATTTAAGGTACGAAAATGACCTTAATGTCATCCACAAAATCCCAATGAAAAATTAAAATTAACTTAATTTATGTCTTATATCATACAGATAACTCAAGTTACTGGAGGTTGTATGCGAAGGGAATAATAATTTTCAATATATTTCATATAGGAATCAAACAACATCGCTATATTCATCTTGATAGGAATGTAATTACGGTACTTAAATTCTTTGCTATAATTAATGATTTCCGGTGAACAATACACTTAAAGCATGATGTAATAGCAGCTATGAGTTAACAAAGTTTCCTGTCATACTCATGAATGGTGTGATGCGAAGGAGTCATTGACTGATTAATTTCATGATGGATTGATAATATATAACTTCTAAAAAAATCTTGTCTAAGCATTAGTCATACAATCTACTCATTATTAAATAGCAGTGAAAATTCATTAGCATACCTTTGTCATCTTCAAATGTTTTAATATCCCTAGTTATAAATACATTATTCTTTTATAGGCAGAAACATCTTATACTATAACTAGGAAGATAGAATGTATTTGATTGGTGATTTAAATTTCAAATCCACTCTCCAGCCTGAAAACATTAGCCATGTTATCTGTATGCTGGATTATGCCTGTTGTGAACTGAATTGTTAAAACATATTGGAATTAATGGGCCTGTTAATTTATTACAAGATTTGTTTTGAAACAGTATCTGGAAGAAAATGAACGACTTCAACTGAATGTTTCAGCGCTCAAGGATGACTGTGAGATGTATAGAAACAGAAGAGATGCTGTATGGCAGCAATTGCAGGAGGTTGAAAAGGAGAGAGATCAGGTACATGAAGTGGATAGAATCCATGCATATAATATCAGTAGAACTCGGGATGCTATACCTTCCTATCCCTGAAGAAAGAGAAACTACTCAATCTTCTCGTGAAAGAAATAATCCTGTTAGGCTATTAAGTTATTATCTGATAGATAGTGGTGGTTCGTGTGAGGGTTAGATAGTTTTTAGTCCTGCAAACGCCACAAAATACACTCTCGTTGACAGAGAGGATGCTCCGTTCTGCTCCTCGTGCAGAGGGTTACGTAAAAACAAATATAACACTGTGGTTAAACGACACTCAATTTTGTAGGGCTTAAAACAATACACTTTCGATGTCTTATTATACAGTTTATTACTAGGTCATATCACCAGACACAAATTCTGATGTCTACAACCGACTATGAGTGTTAGTATCACAATAGTATTATCACACTGCTGATTACAAGCATTAATTCACCAAGTCAATATTTGATGCTGCTTACAAGCATTCAATTCTCCAACTCTAAAATCTCAATGCTGCTTACAAGCATTCAATTCTCCAACCCTAAAATCTCAATGCTGCTTACATGCATTCAATTCTCCAACTCTATACACAATGCTGCTTACCAGCATTCCACCTCTCATCTCTAGCTTTTCGGGCGTTATATAATATCTCTACACTAAAATCTCTCCAGAATTCTTCTCAGTGTTTTACCAATTATAATTTTGATTGCCATGTTATTATTCTCATGTAAACATCTGGCATTTTGTACAAGTCTACTCCCTATAAGATTTCATATTTTGGGACAGTAGATAGTTTTATTCTGTGCTACTAATTGATGATGAAACTGTTTTACCATGAACAAACAAAATTTTTGAAGTTAACCGTGATTATAGATGACATTTGAAGTACAGTCATGCCTCGTACTCTGCAAGACCCTGACCCTTCGTACGTTCCAGACTTTGACTTCGAATTTCTCCAGAAATTGAGTTTATTGAGGAAATTCGAAGTTCGAACGATACTACTGCGTTAACAACAACAATTAAAACACATCCCGGCAGAACTTATTTCAGCTTGTTTTTACCACCTCAAGCTAATTGGCGTTACATGCTAACGAACTTGGACTGTATTTGGGCACTGAATTGTGTTATTTTTACCTTAAAAGTCGCTGTTCAATTTTATTGGAATGAGTTCGGATTAGGTTTTGGAAACGAAATAATCCACTTTCGATTATATCTAAAGGGGGATAATTGATTCAAACTTCAAACAATTCAGAGCTCAAACAGCCTCCTGGAACGGATCAAGTACCTCTGTATTAATAATTCATATAAACAGACCATCTATCCTTTTCAATAAGCTAATGAAAGAAAGGAATGAGGCTCAAATGACAGCACAAAACCACATGGATGAAAAAACAAAATACCGTGCACAAATTAGAAAACTTGAAGAAAAACATGATGATCTTTCTCATAAACTCAGAGAAAAGGAAAATGAACTGAGGCGTGCTCAAAAGGTTTCATCACCGGTACGAAATTTCTATCATGAGTAGTTCATTCTCAATATAATTTACCAGCGATTCATTATTTTCTTTTTGAAGGTATATCCGGTTATTCCATATCCTATTGATCGGTCAAGCGATTCTGGCTCTCACAGTGAGTTTAATTTAAAATTCAACCATTAAACGATGCTATAGAATTTAAAATAATAGATATGTAAGGGTTAACAGCTATTCTTGAATGTTTGTGTCACAGTATTTTATTTACTTGAGAATTGAGAGAAAATTTATTTACTGAAAATTTTATCAATGCAGAAGTTATTGTTGAAGATGATGGGCTATAAAAATGTCATTTTTCAAAATGTATTGATTCCCAAGCTTTTAACTCTCGAGGAATCCTCAACCTATATAGATGTATATATAAGCAAATATAAAATAGAAAATTGCATTTACCTTTTACCAGAGAAGTTCCACGGAACCCTAATGGTTGGGAACGATAATATAATATTACTGATATAATATATTAAAATATTTTACATTGCTATTTCAGATTCAACTGTAACAGATAACTCATCAATAAACAATGAATCACCAGAACAAGTCAGTTCAATTTACTTTTTGTTTTAAATACCTATATAAGCATGTTTTGCATATGTTCGTTTCTGGACTTAATTTGTTGTCTTCGCTATTAACTTCACTAAGGCTCATCCTTGCGTCACCTAACTGGCTAGTAAAAAAAAACATACAATGACATGACGGCTACCGAAAAAACACAAGACAGGAGGCGGGCTTTCTAGTGTTTATCTGCCAAAAAAAGCTCCAATGAGCCACCGTTTTTTATCTTAAATGAAGCGGGCGCATGAAATTGGAGTTGCACTTTATATATTATTTTATAGAAATACTAAACAAATGCATGCATTCCCTGACTTATTTTTGTAAACAATTATCTGTAAATCTAAAACAAGCATAATTATTATACAAAATTGAAATTTAACTTGTAAGTACACCCTACCTTGCTCTTGTTTCGCCATACAATACTACTATATTAAGTTGGCTGTGGTTTCATATCCAAGACACAACATTTCTCAACAAATATAATCATTGCCTGTGATGTTTCATATTTTACTAATAGCTTTTTTTTATTGTATTTACATGTGTCTGGAATTCATTTCTTTGGAATGCAACTAACTGTTTTGCGCTAAATGTTTCACTAGACCAAAATCCCAAAATGGGAATGCAGGAAGTTTCGTTGTTTTGAAACAAAGTATTATAATGAGGTCAGTAATACAGTCTATGGAAAAAATCTGAACACTGCATGCATTGTATTTAACTTCATTTGTGTGCTATGTAAAGCAATAAGTTTGTTGTTAACTTCTGAAATATGGAGACATATATACCTGTATGCTTTGTCGTTGCAGTTCTGCGGGAAGTCTGAATTTAACCCGATGTTGGCTAGAAACATGTTAACTGTGGATGGAATTTTTCCGGAGATACCTCTTGTGGCTAATTATGGAAAAAGAGAACCAGTAAGCTATCTTGATTTTTAATACCCTGCTACAAGGTATATGTAAGTTAACTGTTCGTGCGAAATGAGTGAATCTTTCCATGCTACACGACCTCAATTTAAGTCCCCAGCGTGCTTATCCTCAAAATAGTAATAAAAAGTTTGTCCTGTCACATTGATAAATTTAAACTGGAATTACATAAACATCTTCAAGTTTTTAAAAGAGTATTACTGTTAATTATAATTATTGCAGTGTTAGTTGTGTCCCATGCAGTTTCCCTATTTTATTTGCCGACCCATCTTTTAAGATTGATAGAAACCCACGCCGTGGGGTCATACGCAAAAAAGTGAACAGATCAGACTCGAAGCAAGTACAAGTTGGATCGACATGTCGCACTCCACATGATAATCGTTCTCGTGCATCGTCCACGGAATCTGCGTATCAGAGGTCGGATCAATGAAATTTTGTGTGCTACATCCACATTGTCTGCCAAATATACCTGCTGCGCTATGAGCACAAGTTATATTAACTTCCTAATATGCATACTGCACTCATGTAATTAATCCTTTTTTAAGTTGTTGCATGAACTTTGCATAATTTCTAACTGAAGAACTGCCTAAATTTTTGTCTCATTGTTGCATTCATTTTTATTTCTAACAAACAGGGTCCGGGAATTCAATTGAACGCAGTTGTCCTAAAGTTGCTCGTAATTGATCTCAGGTCAAGTCTTATTCCTTCAAATACAAATTTATCCATAAGCTCTTTTGAACTCTCTAAAGAAATCATGAGTTTGAATTATATCCGACTACAATTAACGGCATTGTTATTTCCAATGAATATAAGTGCTGTGTTACATTTCACAAGTTTACGGACCATATTTCGTATTCCTTCTGGTAGTTTCCAACTTACAAAGTCACACTTAATCGAGATACAGATACAAATTGTCATGCTTCTGTTAATTAGGAACAAGGTCTCAACAATTAATTTTCTAAATTTTGTAGTAAAATTACCAAGCTGCGTGATGAGTCACAACTATTACCGAGTGACAGTCCAAGTCTCCAGTCACGTATGGGACTGAAGTCGGATTTAGGTCTGTGTTGACTGACTTGAGTCAATATGGTAAGATGTGATAGGAAACATGGTAGCCCTGTCTACAATGTAATATTCATGGCCTTTTTTTAAACTAAAAGTCTAGTGGTGGCAATTTTGTTTTTATTTATAACACCTTGTAGATAATCACCCTGCTAATTGCTATTTATTAGTGTTACTGCATGCATATGGCTGGTTGTATGTATTTGTGGTATACTACTTTTTTTCATTAAAATTTCTCTTTGTGCACTTCACAACACTCCTTCTTTTCTATGCAGCTGTTGGAATTAACTTCTTGTTCCTAAAATACTTTCATGAAAGTATTTTTAATGTACTAATGCTGCATGTAACTAAATAAAACAATGAAACTTCAAGCGTTGCAGTTTCATTTGAAGCTACTGAAGCATGTACTCACTTCCCTAAAAATTTTCAGCATCCTTTATTTACTTGCTATATACCATTATTTCAAGCTGAATCAAAGTAAAGGCAATGAATATACTTCAGGTCTAAGAAGTTATGGTATGTTGACTTCTCCACATAAACAAAGTAGAGCTGGATCTGCATGCCTTTTCAGTAGTCAATTTACTTTATTCAATTTCATTGAGCATGTTGAGCAGTTCTTGTGTCACAAGGGTAATCCCACGAAAATTAACTTCGATTTGGCATTGGCATCTCCACCAACACTAGTATATTACAAACATATACATGATACATGATACATGATACATATACATTAAATATCCTAATTTTAAGCTGTAAGCACATCACATCATATGTGGGGAGACTTAGTGTACAGTAACAAATATTGTAATCCTGTATTTAATTTGATATGAAAAGTACAACAATATCTATGAGCACAAATTATTATGAAACAATATCAGAATAACCAATGTAATATATATATGAGGGCTAAAAGTCAAATTCTTTCCAAACATCTTGGCTCTATCTTAAACACGTGAGAATTTTAGTTTAACTGCACTGCACACTCACTGCTATAATATTTCTACTTCTGTAGTGAAAATTCAAACCACAATCTGGGATTTGGTTGGCCCTCCACAATTAATTTCCGAGTTTATAATGCCACCTATTCATCACTTCACTTTAAAGATTCAGATTAGTATTGACACATTTATCTGGAACATTATAGGTTGACTCAAAAAAGCATCGGTTTACTAATCAACAAAAACTTTTCTGTGAAGGAACCTTCTTGTGTGATATTCTCCGGTTTTGCTAATGCCAGTTTTAGAATGCGGGTCATTCGCTGTGTTTTGGAACAAACATGCATAAATGGATTTTTTTCAATAGAAAATTGTCCTTGGTAGATTTGTATCAATGCCAGCCCCACCTGAACTATTCAATAACTAATTTTCAAGTCCCCATACTATATCAGATATCAGTCATCCCATCTTAAAACTAACTTTTTTCAAGGCTTTGCTCTCTATGATATGTTAAAGGTAGAAATGGAGTTTACTCATTCTTTCAATGATGTAGGAAACTTGATAAAGAAAATTCCAATGTTGTTGAAATTGATGCGGAGTTTCTGAAAAAGCATGTGAAGCTTATTGGTGGCAATGAAAGTGGAATATTTGTCAATCAGATTATGGATTCCTTAACATGCACATCAGGTGGTAAATCTTTACAGACAGGAAAGAAGTTGATTGAAGTAAGTAAATCCTTTTCATATTTATATAAGTATGTGATAGGCAATAGAAAGATGTTCTATGTAAGTTGGGATTGCAGTACCAGAATTGATAATATTAAAGAAACAGTATGTACAGCTTTTAGTGTGAAGCTGTGAAACTCTTTTTTTATAGAGGACAGATACCATCAAGTTTAATACGAAGTTTGCTTGATTCAGGCAATCCTAATACACCTTTTGTTTTTTTTTGTTCTTAGTAAGGTTGATTACCATTAATTATTATCAACCCCATAACATGTATTTCAAACTAGCCTACGCTATAATAATATTATAGTGGCACATAATGATTTTAAATATGATTATTATAACAACTTATATAACAAGTAATGACAGCTTACTGTAAAAGCTGTTGTACACAGAGATTCTAGGCTGGAATTACGATTACACTAATTAAATTGGAAGTTAAAGAAGATTATACATTACATAGATGATACATTGTGAGGAGGTCATGAAATTATCTTTGTTATTATATGCAGATTAGTCCATCTCACCAGCAAGCAATAAAACTTGAAAAATGCACATTTGAATACATCAGCAATGTTATCAGTGATTTGAATGACGTGGTTACAGTGGTTACTGATAGTAAACCACAGGAATATTCAAGCCTGAAGGACAAAATAAAAAATTCTAGAATGACTGGTGATTCCTTTTATGTCAGGTTGGATGCAATTATGATTTTGTCAAGCTCATGTGTCTGTGTAATCTGTTAATTAGAGATTTCAAATAAGTATGTATACCATCAGGGCTAATTTCAAATGGAATGCTGAAGATATGTTGAATTTCGAGAAGAATGAGATTCTTCATGTAATGAGCACACAGCAATATGCTGAAATGCACTGGTTTGCATGTAAAATTGATCCATATAACGGAAACAATGCTTCAAAATGTGAAATTATTCCCAGCTTTAGATACTGGTAAATACTCAATTACTATGTGTAAGCTTGTTTGTTCACATTGTGACTCTTCTTATTACTATTTGGTACTTTAGCATAGAACACCCTCTAAAGCAGGATGGAAGATTGCCGAAGGGCAGACGGCTAACAGAATCAGATTTGTTTACTCCTTCTGTGAGTTGCAATAGATAATTAGATACACTGATTTACTTTACTGTATGAAAATAGCTATTATATTTTCTTCATATTAATATTAGAACAAAGATCTATGCGGCTCTACAAGCTTATCGGTAAAAAATCCATCTCCAAAGCATGTTTGCTGCAGTCATCTGGTCATAGGCAGATATGCTGAGGTTATGTTTGGTTGAATAAATGATAATAATATAGACAATATTCCTTAATATTATCTTTTACAGCTCAAGTATGATACCGTAGCGAACCCATATACGTTAGTGAAGGCATCAAGTCATGCGAAGGATAAGCCGCGGTCTTGTCTTTTATTACCCCAATCGCTATCAAAAATCTTGAGTTACAAGTTGACAACTATTGCAGAACCACTAATGTTTGATTTTCCTTTTCCTGGTATTTTATTTCACATTTTACTGTTCTTGTATATCACCTGGGAATTTAAGATAGATTTAACAAGCTGAACTGGTTCACAGAATCTATCAATTGCAATGAAAATTTAGTTCGAGTTCGACTGGCAGATGACCACACTGTGGTGTCTTTCAAATCTGTATCAAGTGACATGCAGCAAATAGTTACCTCTGGTGCAGTTAAAAAAACAACTAGCATGGTAAGTTTGTTTATTCTAATTTTAAAACTATTATGAGTGAATGAACTAATATTTTAGCATGACATTACTGCCATCTACAATCACGAATTGTTCATATAAAAACCATTTTATTTCTGACGTGTAATGTCACATCAACTGGTTTGATGGTTAAAATTTTAAATGCAGGAAAATTCATTCATCAATATTCGATGTCTATAAGAATAATGGTTAATTGTATTGGATAATCACAGGTTCTCACCAATTACCCATGCCATTTCGCTGCTGAACTTGTGCTGCATCCTATTAGATTTTTTCTGCATTAAGTAACAACCACCAATGCAACGCAGCACGTTATATTTTGTTACATGTTTTCAAAATTTTTATTTCACGTCATCAAATACTGGCATTTTAATTCCTCTTTACTATACATGTTTTATTAGGGCAAACACTGCATACTGAGTATTAATGAAAACTACATTGGAATCAGGGAATATTTGAGGAAATTGCAATCTGAAGATCTATTTCCCATTGTTATATATTTGCAAACGGATAAACCAAGAACAGTAAGGTAATAATACCGTAGGTAATGAATTTTGTGAACAGTGAATTTATATATACGTATCATTTTTACAGGATGTTTGTGGAAGAAAAAAGCATGACAAACACAGTGTTCCAAGATGTTATTCTCACAGGAGAACAACTTAAAAGATTCGGTTGTCGATTCGTTACCGTAAATTTAGATAGGTAAGATCACAATCGATTTTGTAAACCGCAATTTTTAATTTGAAACAATCATTTTAAGCTGATTGTTTTAACACAGATGTAACAGAGTTGAGGATGCTATCCAGGTTATAATGGAAAAAATCGCTGATGAAAGTAACAGAATTGTTTGGCAAGATACAATAAATGAAGTTGTCTTCTAGTTTGTTTATCGTTCTTTTGTACTGTATTTCTTACATGTCTCAAATTGTTTTAACCTATCACCTTCACTCTTTTTGTTAAAGATTGCCATTATTGTTCAGGAATTTATTTTAATGTTGTCGGTTCTGTGATTTACTTGGTGAACTGTTTGTTGTATTCTAATTGTACTGCATATATACTGGGAAAGAAATGTTCCAACTATCAGCAAAGCCACTTTTCAACTTTTAAAATGAATGTAGTATCTTTCAAATATTGTATGATTGTACAATATTTCGGGTCAACTGTATATTCATAGAAATATATAATTATTACGTTATACGTTTATATTGTGTAATTTTAATAGATAAACACATGAAGCTGTGTGAATTTTTGAAGGGTAGACTGCAGCGAAAATTTGATCAATAGCTAGTACTAAAACCAAAGACTTTGCAAAACCTTTGACCCCCTCATAATGCAAACCCTATTCTGTTCATGACAGACATCCTGGCAGAAGTTTCGTAAATGTAATTCTGATTTTCATTCAAGTCTTTATACTTCATAAACTTTGTATTTAGGCATAGTTACTCTACTCTCGAAAGAAAGTCCTGCGCGTATATCGGAATGCAGTAAAATCGAATATATATATATATATATATATAAATCGTCGTGCATCACTCCTGTCGTGATATTTATATCCCAGTACTGTATATACATCACTTGCGCTGAACAGGTTAAATGAAGATCGGAATTACATTTACGAAGCTTTATTCGGAGTGAGTAGGTGAGTTGGCTTTGTAAATTTAATTCTGTTTTTTATTAATTAACAGCTCTTAGTTAATAGCAGTATGGTTCTCGTACTTGTTACTGGCGATATGCACATTCCTCATCGCTCATGTGGTCTATCTCCAAAATTCAAGAAACTCCTGGTCCCAGGAAAAATCCAACACATCCTTTGCACGGGGAATTTATGCAACAAGGAATCGTATGATTATCTCAAAACGCTCGCCAGTGACGTACACGTAGTTCGTGGCGATTTTGATGATATTTCGAATAATTATCCGGAACAAAAAGTTGTTACAGTTGGACAATTTCGAGTTGGATTAGTTCATGGTCACCAGGTACGAAATAAGGGGCTACACTGAAATGCAGGGAAGCGTGAAACCGTGAAATTTACTATAAAAGGCATTCTTATATTTTGAAGACTTTCTTGCATTTAAGGGCTGCTCCAACAAAATAACATTCAGTTTGAAATACAGGTACTAGTGTGGTACTGTGGTCCTTCCAAAAACTAGGTTTTGTTTGAGTAGGCTAGGTTTGCTGAGGGTCAAGGTTAGTTAACACACACTCCCCGAAGCAACTCTAACCTGACCAAAAATAACTGGGTTTTCGTAAAGACCACACTACTGCAGTAACACCGAAATAAATGCAAATTTGAAATAGAAAATATAGATCGAAAAAGCCTTTCATTATTGCACGTGGGATGATTAATAGGCAGAAATATTATAGTACTGCAAAGAGATATTGAACATAAAAATTTGTGGTGATTGTGTACAGCAATTGATCTTTGTATATTGTACTTCATTTTATATTCTTGTACACAATGTTATGCTGATGATAAACAGCTTTAATTTGATAAGTTCTATAAAATAGGTGAGTGCCATCGGTGGTTATACTTTTTCTCTCTAATTTAAGATCGTGCCATGGGGAGATTCTGAGAGTCTGGCCATGTTGCAGCGACAACTCGATGTGGACATCCTCATCTTTGGTCATACTCATAAATTCGAAGCCTATGAGCAAGAAAATAAATTTTACATAAATCCAGGAAGTATCACAGGTTCCTTCTCTCCACTGACAAGCGAAGTAATTCCGTCCTTTGTTCTGATGGATATTCAGTCCAATACTGTAGTAACCTACGTCTATCAACTGGAAAATGGAAAAGATGTCAAAGTGGAGAGAATAGAATTCAAAAAGTGATCAATTCCAATTTTGAAGCAGACTTTGGCTCACTATCATCGATCCATTTCATGATGTCATTGAATTATAACTGGACTCTCATTGCAGTATTGCGGTGTTGGTCTTGTCATTCTGCTCTTGTAGCCATTATATTATTCTTATTATTAGGCCCAAAGTCCAATTGATTTTTTAATAGCTTATACAGATTTAGATTCCTATAGTCATGGCCTAGTGAGGTTATAAGGCTGAGCCACTGAGGACCATCCTCTGGTGTAATACTAATCCTGGGCTGACATTAGTGGTGGATCTTGTCATCTCGTACTAATCATCAAAAGCTAGAATTAATTATCAGTAATATTAATTTCTTAATTTTCTACCGTGTCCAACTTCCTCAACAGTGTTGGTCAATTATAAATCAGATTCTAACACTCTCAAAAATTTTTGTACTGCGATATGGATGAACAAATTTTTAAGCCTGTTATATTGTCATTAAAGTTTAATGAATCTAAATCTAAAGGAACATATCGGTGTGTTTGACTAAAACTAATATATCGAGGCAAATTTTGGGCAACCTATAGACATTGAGATGGATAACTTGAAATAATGCTTATGTGTTTATTTTGACTTCAATATGGTCAGTCTTGAAATGTCTATGATTGTTAAAATCCTTGGCAAATATGCCTATTGCGGAAAAAATAGCGTTAAGGAGAAGCATTTGTTATTCGTCTCTAACGTTTCATTGTTTATTTATGTGTTGCTCATTTTGTTGATCAAAAAGCAAATAGCTTATGAAGTCTGACGGAATATTTTGTTAACAATAACCATATTGTAAATTTAGGTGAAAAATTGTATTTTGCATATATTATTATCCCCCAGCAGTAGCAGTTTCGCTATTAAATCAAACCAGGGCACCAATTAGCCTACAACATGCAGCGGCACCAACAAGTAGGGTATAACTGTAGCTTCCACTGCTCAATAATTATGAGGAGTCAGGAGTGACCTCTTGATATTTAGCAGAGGGAGTTGAGAGAGAAGTGTCCCTTGACAATTATGCATATCTTCATCTAGCCCTGAGGGCATTGCCGAAATGCCCCTATAACAAGTATGCCTCTCCTCTCCAGTAATTTTCAGGTTTTTAACAAGTGTCAAAGATCAACCGAATTTTTCCAAATATACAATTTGCTAATGTTACCTGTTTGATTACATCGTTGGCATCTTGAAACTGCATACTGATTATTTTCCCCTACATCTATCATTTTGATTTGAAGTGCAATAAAGTCGATGTAAATGATGTTAATTCGAATATATATTCAAACAGGGATGGTTACGATTACCTGGGTAATTGTGGTGGGTCTACAAAGGTGTTCGCCGGGGGTTTGGGGAATGAAATTTGGTATGTGTATTCCTTGAAACATATGCAGCCTAACTGCAGAATTGATTGTACGACGAATATAATTTTTTTGCACCGAGTCTATATACGTAAATGTATAGTGGATGCATCTTTTGAAAATCGGGGGTTAGGGGGAATAAAGTTTTGTACGTATATTCCCTCTTACATGAGCTAAACAGTGATATATCAGTCTCTTACCCTTAACTTAAGGAGAGGATAACGGCTCCCGTTAGTTTGCTGTGTATACGAAATGGATGTACTTATATGTATGGATTCGCTATGAAATTCTACATTCATTGACGTGTCGTATATAGTGAGACGACAATTGGTCTGCGAGTTATTAAAGGTTGTTCAACGTGGGGTCTCTCGTTACGGCCGATCCGAAATAGGTTTTTGAGTTTCGAAATAGATTTTTTCGGGGTTAACCTAAGTCAATCGACCTAAATTTTTCAAGGAATGTTGGTTTATGTATTACATCTCATATGTGTTAATTTCAGCGTGATTGGATTAATAGAAGTTGATTCATAAGCGTTGATTGTACTTTGCCATCTAGCGGATGGAAGTTTTTACTTCACTTAACGGTTATAAATGATTCAACAGTGACATCTAGCGGTTAGAATTTTTTACTTTTACTTCACCTCGGGCCGGCGTAACGAGTGACCCCGCGTTGAACAACCCTTAATAACTCGCGGAACAACCGCCGTCCCACTATATATCACACACCATTGAATGTAGAATTGCATAACGAATCTATACATGTAAGCCTCATGTGCACAGCAAACTAACGGGAGCTGTTATACTCTTTTCAAGTTAAGGTTAAGTAACTAGGTGGTCGGTGATTTAAAAAGGAAATAACGGCTCCCGTTAGTTTGTTGTGCATATGAGGCTTATATGTGAAAAAATTTAGCGTGATTGTATCATTAGAAGTTCATTTATAAGCGTTAGGATAAGTAAAAATGTCCAACCGCTAGATGTCACTATTGGATTATTTATAACCGTTTAGTGAAGTAAAAACTTCCAACCGCTAGATGGCAGAGAACAATCAACGCTTATAAATGAACTTCTAATGATTCAATCACGCTAAATTTTTTCACATATAAGCCTCACATGCACAACAAACTAACGGGAGCCGGAGCCATCCCAGTGTCCTTGAGCAAGGCACATCCACCAGCTCGCAGTTAACCCAGCTGTTAAATAGGGTACCGGCAACGCCGGGGTCACTGCAGCGGTGATGGTGACCTTCACCGAGGTTATTGTAACCTCTTGGGTCCATCATATCCCCCAGTGACTAAGCAGGTAATACAATCATTAACGAG
>QRAM01000107.1:213380-258192 GCA_013436055.1 Halocynthia roretzi
AAAAAAAAAAAAAAAAGAAAAAAAAAATGATTCAATCATGCAAGATTCATTCAGGGAATGTTGGTTGATGTATTACATCTCATATGTGCCAGTTTTAACCTGATTGGATCATTAGAAGTTCATTCATAAGCTTTTATAGATCAGTAACCAGGGACCGATCCATCGATTCAAAAAACTGGCGGCTAGAAACTGTGGCGGCTCACGTACCCCAGGTAGAGTTTCACAAGCTCTCTCAGATTTCTGCATTGATAAAATAAGCTAAGTAACATTTTTATGCTCCCCGATAGGTTCATTAAATTAAAATTAACATTAAATGGCAGAAGAGAAGCGATATGCTGTGCTCTCTTCAGTCTCTATACTGCAATGTGCCAATGCAACTGGTATAACTGATCTTCCTGCCGATGTTGCCTCAGCATTAGCAGAGGATGCTAGCTATCGTGTGCGTGAAATTATCAATAAATCCTCGCAGTTCATGAAACATGCAAGAAGGATACGTTTGAGTGCAACTGACGTCATGAAAGCCTTACATTTCAACCATGTAACTTCAACCATCGGAGAAAACCATGCTGAGGATCCACACTATGATACTCTTAACGAGGGAGACTTTCATATTTTGGAAGATGATCCTGTTAACCTTCATGACATAGCATTGGATAATTACAAGGGAAGAGAAATGATACAGCCTACCTTTTCATCATCGTGGTATATCGTCAATGGAAGTCTATACACAGGCAATGCCTCGGATGAGAATGTGACTGTCTCTGATACATTGCTGGAATATTTTAACACGTCAGTGACATGTATTCTAGGGAGTGATAAAGCCTTGAGACAAGAAACTTTAAAAGATTTGTGTGTAAATCCTAAAATTTTTCCCTTGATTCCGTACTTTGTTACGTTCATATCCAATGTTAAAGCTGTGAGTCATGATTTGCAAAAGTTGTCTGTTCTTTTGCAAACAGTTTCAGCCCTGACTCTGAATCCTTATATGAATTTCATGGGATTCTTGAAACCATTGGTTTCGTCTGTACTTTACTGTGTTCTAGAACCGCTAGCTGCTTCCATCAATCTAACTAATGACCACTGGCTTCTCCGCGACTATGGCGCTCGGCTGTTAGCTTTCATTGCGGATAGACACAGTCACACACATACTAAAGACATTGTAAAATACATACGCGAATCTGTCAAGAACATATTGTCAGATCCCACCAGACCACTCTGCTCCCACTATGGCTCTATAGTCACCATAACTGCTTTGGGCATACCTGCCATCCGAACCATGCTATGTCCAAACCTATTATCTTATTACGATTTGTGCCTCCGTTCATTATTGGAAGAAGACACCGACTGCAACAATGTGCATTTGAAAAGTGATATTCACAAGGTGGTTGGAGTTATCATTGACGCTTTAGAAAAAATGTACTTTGAAGTGTTTGAAAATGGACTACAAAATTCCGATTACACCCTGCTGACACAGCTGTTTTCTTTATTCGGTGACTCTCTCTTTGCTAGATTGCCACTGCTTGTTCCAAACATGCTTTCAAGTTCACAAACCCGCCATGATTACGCCTCAAAAACAAAAGATCAAAGTAGGAAAACAAAACCTTTGCAAAAAAATTATAACAGTCCATCTACATTGCAGTATTATGGACCGATTATCAAAAAACCTTTGTTTTTGTCAACGCGACGTTTGAAATCCATAAACCTGTCGGAGATGTTTAGGCCGACAAGAATACAGCAAAGGAAACTGAACATAGGCAGTATGGGAAATCTTACATTGTCAAGGCAGAAGGTACTGAATGCACCTTACTCTCATTCTCCATATTTCCGTTCAGTTATAAAGACAGCCTTTATTGGTAAAAGCAAATCATTGCTAAGAAAAACTAATAAGCGTGATTATTATAATTATTTATCACTCGCTCTTTAATTTCTGTGTTAGGCTGCGATTAACAATAATGTCTAGTTATTAAAATAGACCAGTCCCTTTATATTTGCTAGGGACACGTTCCGAGGAAGTGTTGACAACAACCTACAATCATAATTTAGCCACCATTTCATACCATGTGACACGAATACATTACCACAAGGTAATATTTCAATGCTAGTATTCAACATAATAACTATATTAAAATGCATAATGATAATTGTTATCACCAAGAGTGATAGGTATGTAATCTCTGGGAGACGAGTGATTGGGCAGGGTTACATGATTGAGGTTGTCGGGGTGAGTTGAACTTCCAGGACTATCTCAACCACACAGCGCTCTCTCGGCATCTCACAAATGGCTCACACACACCCTCGCATACAAAGGAGGGACGGGTAGAGAGATCATTGCATACCTCCGAGATCGCAAATAACAAGGGACTGGTGTACACTAAAATCTAATTACAAATTATATCAGCATTCGGGTGTATGGTAATAATATCAAGGTTTCCACAGAACAATAGCAGCTTGTTACCTTCAATCATAGTTATTGTGCTAAATTTTCATGAAAAAATAAGAAAGTCATATTATTTGTATGATTATATTTCAACTATCAGAAAGAATTCGAAGGCATATGAATTCATATACACTACAGAGATAATTAAGCACAATATACAGAAAATGATGACAGGTATACGGTAAAAATCTTTCGATAAAATCCGACATAATTCAGGCAGAAGTCAACATTAGTTTAGATTACAATCAATGCCCCATACAATCCAAATCTATAAACACGAACTAGCATCACTATTTACTATATTCAGCTAGCATTAGTGTTGCTGTATCCTTATGACTAGACATTGCAGTCTTTAAAAGCCTTTTCACTTATAAATCATTAATGCTTAAACATTTGAATAAAAATAATATTGTTTCTTAAGTACTGTATTATCATCAGTTACAGGTCACTCCTATATTCAAGTATCAGGGAATTGATATTGTTATTGCAAGTGCTTATCGTATTAAGGAATAATTTAGAATGATAGAATCAAAGATATTATACCAAACCTCATAACTGTATCCATGCCTATACTTTTAAATGATGTCAGAAATTGGAAGTTCTTTCCCGTCTGACCATATACAGACGTAGTCAAGAGTGATTTTTATATCGCAATAGTCTTGTGAACTATGTTATGCATGCTAACTGACAACATTGTTAGTATATTACGATGTATGTTAATTTGGCAAGTAATATATCCATTTAGTAATAGCAGTTTGCTTCTTATATTGTAAGCAAACTGCACTTTTTTTTCTGTATCGATAAGTATTAGTGTCACTATCACTACTTTAATAGGTAACAAAATACCTTCTGCCATTCATAACTAAACATCACTATGGCAGGTGGTGTTTGTAAGAGAATATTACCTGATGGGGATGTACAGATACAGTTGTGCAAAGATGTGAACTCCTGGACAACAAGATGCAGTAATATCATGGTCGATTATTTAGCCCATTGCTTCTTAAACTATTTCACTGCCCTTCACGCTTGCATGTATATATCATAGTTCGTGAACTATTTAAAGGTTAAGGAAACAGTGATTTAACCCATTGGATAAATAATGCTAATTATCTTATGGTATATTGGCAGAGGCAGGTATGTAGAAGTCACTGAATACTATATTTATAACCCCAGAGTAAACAATATGCTTTACCACAACAGCATATTCAAGATAAACCCGTGGAAGCTAGTTAGACATAACATATAACTTTATTGTATGTTAAGAATGTAATAAAAGTAATATAAGAAAACAATAGGATACAGATGGGCAATTTTCTCTAGCTTCTAAGAGCTTCAAGACGTTGTTGCATTTCCATCTCCTCTTCACTATCTGATTCCGCAACAGCAGACGGTCCGCCCACTTCCGGCAGTTCGTCCGTCACCTTGTCGGGAGCCTTACCAAGACTACCGGCAGTTATCTCAAAGAGAATCTTGTCGATTTCCTCTTGCGTTGATTCCTCGAGATCATCTTGATCTTCGACCGCATCAAACGTTTCTTCCATCATTTCTTCAATGAGACCGGCTTTCATCATTTCTCTTGACATTTCCTGCATTGTCTTTTGAATTTCAGGAACCTTAATCAAGGTCTGCATGGCCGTCATCACCTGTGTGCTCTTTTCAAGGGAGCCGGCCACCCTGACCATAGCCGCTTGGTTTTTCATAGTCATCTCGACCGAACTCAGGTTAGCTTTTGCTGTATATATCCTGGCCACTGCTTTCCTTGACTGAACGATCTCTTTAGCCAATATTTTAAGTACATCTGTTTCGTTTTTCTTGGCAGCGAGCTTGAGAGATCGTTTCACTTTTTCCTCTTCTCTCTGAATGCCTCTTATCTGTCTGTCCAGTATTCGACTTTCCTTACGGAGTTTTCCCGACCATTCCCTAACTTGCTCCTTCGGATCCTTCTTCGGTGTTTTACCGAATAGACCCATGAGTTGATAAATTAATAAAGCTAGGAATACAGAACAAAATTTAACAGATAAACAACAGTTAGGTAACAATCATGCCTCAAAAAGCAGACAGGATAGTAATAATAGAGATGAATGAAATGTTTGTTACTCTGAAAGAGCGTCATCTGGTGGCATCAATTTACTTTCGATCACCAACGCGAGATATCAGTAGAACTTGTAAATTCTTTCGCGGGATTTTCGCTCGAAAGTCGTAAACGTTAATTTTTTATTATTGTTTCCAGTGTTGCTTGTAGAGAGGTGGCGGTTTGATAAAAATTTTCTGTCTACTCTGTTTTAAACTGAAAGTATGAATCACGCCAAGCTTCATAAAACCAGCCGGTTCAAACGGAATGAAGGTAACCCCCAAGAATAGGGAAGACTACTCTCGTAAACTGTCCTACATACTCATTCACAAAGATTACCAATATGAGATATGTACTTTAATTGATTCACATGATCTAAAAATGAACGCTACAATATCATATCAGTTGAGAAATATCAGAATGAAATATATACTCTACCATGTATATTCACAGTGTTGTTCATGAAATCATGTTTGGACACAATCCGTTATAAATTAGGTCGCATGCTTGATAAGACTGAATATATAGCTGGTCAAGTATGATTTAAAGATTTCACTCCAGTGAATATTGACTTAATAAGACATTTAAAAAAAATTAAGTATCACTCAGGACTTGAAATCCTCGCCAGGATTTTTTATGGCTTCTGAGTTTGAAGTATCTGGTTTCGCTTTCAGCCGAATCATCTGATGGCAAGGTCAGCAGAAGATCCAGAAGACGGTCAATCGTACAAAAAGGAGAGAGAAATGATATTGTTTCTAAAATGAGGAAGTTGTCTCCGTTAAAAGAAACTTCAAATGCGTCGAAAAAAGGTCAGGATGTTGGTTAGTCGATCTTACTTCGGCGAACTTCATTTAGGAATTCTTCTTATATTTGATTCAGCCATGGTAAGTAGAGAAGAAAGGTTAAGAATCTGGAAGATAGAAAAAGCAAAGCGATTAATGAAAGTCAAAGCGAATGCGAAGCCTGTTTTTAGAGTTGGAACTGGCAGTAGCTTCAAAAATATTTCAGTTGAATCGGTAGGTAATTTTATGCATATACAACATCAATATTCATAACTACAAATAGACAACGTAGTTTAATTTACTTCCGTAATGAATAGACATGATGTAGAGGGGTGTGGAGTGGAATTTTTATTAATTTCCAATGTGACTGCACTGCGACTGAAAGTCACTGCGACTGCAGGTGGTCGACTCCCCGACTTCTATTCCACGACCTTGATTTAGAATATTGGAATTGTTTTCCTGTTTAATCATTTTTTGTCTCTGTCCAGGAACATCTTCATTTACTTTTTTAACTCAGCGATATTGTTAATGCTTTAGTAGAAAAAAAAGCTTAGCTCAACTACTATATGATATCAGTTATTGCTTGCTTGAAATGTCCTTTAAGAAAAGCAAATTCCTCCAACAAATTCATGGGAATTTTCCACAAAGTGACAACACTGGCGTAGCAGTGCACCCAAGTACTTCACATGCGAACGTGAAAGAGTCATACATATTTTTATCGACTCAGTCTCCAGCCAATGGTAGCCGACTCCTCAACTCGGACTCCACCCCCCCCGTGTAATAGTATGAATATGATGTGTGTCATAACTATTTCTCAACGTGCATAAGTGAACTAGATGTGCTTAAAAATTATCATAGATTAATATATTTCATTTAGAAAGAGTTGAGTGCTAACAAGGAGAATAAAAAGAAAAGTAACTTACCTAAAGAAAAACTTCCGAAGGTATAATGAATCATATTTTTCATAGCAGAATGTCCATATCCATTATGTTCTTTTCCTATCTAGCCCCAGAAGGATATTCCTTGCACTTCCAGTGTTGTCACGAGACAACAGAAGAAGGTAAGATTATTCAAGTCAGGCCCCATAGTTAGAAACATTAAGCTCTCTGCAATCTTAGGATTTTAAAAATATCAAAAAGGCAGACAAACCGAAACAGAAGATTCCTGTTCGAAATAAAAAACCCTCCGCTAAAAAAGGAGCTGAAGTCCAGTTGAAACAGGATAAAGGGGATCAAGAAGGTAGGCACTTAGAGTGTTTTAACGGACTGCAGACACGTGTTACCTAAACAATGCAACCCGCTTTTATTGCCTGACTCAATTCTCATTTGCTCTCTCGAGCAAAAAAATGCATATTTGTATGGAAAGTCAATTCATAATGATATCATATAATCATCTTCCACTGTCTCTTGACCAATCGCTGCAGATTTAAATATGATTTGAAAAATCACAAACCTAAGTGACAGTGCCATCAATATCTGTTGAAAACAAAATGGGAAATGAATTTACATAGTGCTACTCAAAGTTCTATACATTTTAGGATCTTCAGCAGAAAAAAAGCCAACCAGCAAAAGCAAGGAAAACAATTCTGAAAGAATACAGAATATGGAGATACAAGATGTTCAAGATTTATCTGAGATACAAGACATGAAAGATTATTCTGGAGTAAAAAAAAGTGATTCGGCCATTCTTGTGAAACAACCATCTTGCTCAAAGGATTCAGTTGAAGAGAGCGAGCTTGATTCATCTGTTGAAGACCGAAAAACATCTCAGGGAGAGTGTGGAGAGCCCGCAAAACCGTGTGAAGTTTCTTTTGCGCCGGGAAACTTTACATTTCAAGTTCCCGCAAGTTTGAACAAATTTGTTTTTCCGGACGTTTTTCCAAACTCAAACTCTGAGTCAAAAAATACCTCTGATGTGAAGGGAAATTATTTAAGGTTGGTGAAAAGAGTTAAGTAAAGCAATACAGTATAGTATACCCTGGATTATCAGATTCCTCAAATTTCTGACCCCCATCCGAAGCTGATTTGGAACAACGGTCTAATCTTAACCTTCCCGATCGCAGTTGCCAGCGCTGGTTTTAATGCTACGGATAATCCGTTGCACGATAGCAGCTCCTGATTGATCATGATATATGAAAAACACAATAAAAATACACTCCCGATGCAATACACTAATAAATGACATCGGGAAAGTTACTGCGATGTCGGCTTAGACTTATCTCGTAACTTATTCAGCATTTTGTCTTCAGCTCCACACCGAACAACAATGTCTTGGGTCGGAAAAAGATTGTTGGTCCAGTAATTCCACTGGCACTCACATCACGAAATGGTAAGCTATATTTACCATGATTAGTCAATGAAAAAAAGTACACCGCTGAATCCGGTATAATTGGTTCCTAGACACTAACCATTTTGCCTCAGTAACAGAGGTTTATATATAAACACACCTATATTAACTTTTCACTATGTCTAAAATATGAAAGAATGTGAATGAAATGAAACAACTAATAAATGTGAATGTGAACCGATAAATATCACGAAACTAAAGTGTAAATAATACACGATGCGTGTCTTGCATAAACTTAAACATGTAGTGTACAAAACGGAATCACCGACGCAGTCATCGTGGATTGGAAATTGTGGATGAAAACATTTCTAAACATATGCTTTTCCAGGTTCAATTTCCCTGCAATGTTGTATGTCAATGAATATATTATATTTTATTCATGTTCAACAGAGGAACGAGTTAGATATTTTCGAGAACTCGTAAGGTATGAAAGCGAGAGCCTGAATGCCTCTTGTGAATATTGGAATGAAGTTAAGCAAAGCAACGAGTCTGAACTGAATGAAGAAGGTTGTAGCTCTTGTATATTCATGTAGATACAGTGGGCACGGCTTATTATTTTTTTTTTCTCAGTACGACCTAAAGCAGGGGGGGGGGAAACTTTTGGCGCAAAGCACATTGAATGATTAGAAATGGTTCATTGCCTATCCTACCTGTGCAAAAAGTAAAAACCAATCATGTCAATATACCATGCAAAATTCTGAATATGTCTCTAATAATATAGTTTTCCAAGAAATGAATGGCATATCTAGACAAATTGATGCATGGAATGCAAACTGTCAGCCACTCCTCACTTAAACTATAAAGACATTAAAGTATATGTTGGCGATTAGTTACCTAAATTTACCTACCTTTTTAAATTTTTCCAGTTCTTGGTGAAATACGATCAGTGATTGGGCAAGCTCAACTCCTCATTGCTGAAAGGTTTAACCAATTCAGCAAGTTGATTGATAAATTCAAAAATAAGCCCAAAGAAGAAAAGCCTGTCCATGCAGCAGATCTTCAAGGATTTTGGGATATGATATATTATCAGGTTAGTAAGTTAAGTTATAAATTTACACTCCAGTATAATACCTTTTGTAGCAGTCTGCAACAGTGTAGGTACTGAAATGAGTTCTGAACTGATATAATGAGCTCTATTGTATGAACCATCCTACACTATACACTCAAGTCTGCACCGGGGTGACTTCGTAAAATTTATTATTGAAATTATAGCAATAATACAGGTAATGACAATCACTGGTCTTACAGTCTTTAAGACTTTATGTTCAGCATGAAGATTCCACTATAATGCTTTCCTCCTAGTCTCTCCCAATCTAGAGACTGTTATCTCTTCCGTGTCTTTCAAATATCTGCTTATCATTTCGCCACGCTACCTCTATCCAACCATACTTCTATTTGTTATCTTACTTCTCAAGCTATTTAATTGAACTCCTAGTTAGTTGACAGACAATAAAACCCTTGATATAATTTAAGTTGACAGTACGAGTAGCAGTGAAGTTCTACTCATTTCAGGTAATAAAAACCACAAAGTGGCGAGATATACATGACTGCTATACCACTACTCACACACACACACACACATTGTTGGGGGTGTTGAAAAAGTTCTAGCAAAATTAAGGCAGGTATGCCATGTTACCAGCCACTTATAAATTCAGTGTAGAAAGAGTGTTTCTTGTACACCCAGCTTGATGGTATGGTATATCCAGGTGAAATTGCTGCCCTGGTTTAGAGCTACAAGGATATTTATTTTTCATCATTGCTATATATATTGATATCTGAATTTTTTTACTCATCAGGTAGTGGACGTTGGGAATAAATTCACAGAGTTGAGGGAACTGAAAGAAAATAAGTGGATCAAAGAATCGCACGAAGAAACAGAAACAAATAAAAAGGCAAAACAAGTGAGAACAACATTTCGAATATATTACTTTTTCTGTCTTACTTTAGTCTAATTTTTTATAAGATTCCTATGCAACAGAAATCACTTACATAAATTATATCTGTCGGAGTAAGCAAACAAGATACTCTTTTATTGACATTATTTTTCCAACAATTCGAATTCCTTAAAGATTGAAATTTGAGCTAACTGGAATTCCTAGCTATCCACTGTCGTGCACTTTATATAATTATTTTAATATTTACCTCCGATTCAAGCTGCCTTAACCATTAAAATTCCCTTTCATTTTTAACTACAGCTCAAAAAACAGCTTCCAAAATACTTATTTAATAAACCTCTATTCAAAAGTCAAATTCAGTTCAAGAATTTATCATGTTTTCAACAGGTAACAAGGCGAAAGCCTGGGAAAAGTGTAGCCGAGAAAAAGTGCATTGAGGCAGCAAGAAAAGCAAGCAAGCATGAACAGAATACGGTAGACAAAAATGATGGAGATGAAATCCAAACTAATGTAAAACTTGATTCCGGTAGTGATTCAGGTATGAAATCTCATCAGATACGTTTATTCAGTTATTTACAGTAGACATGATAGGAAATCTTTGAGCAGAAGGCATCATCATCCAGAGTTAGAATGTGTCTTTGAGAAAGGCACTTTAAGATAGCTTGCGGTTGACCCTGCTGTTTGAATAGCGTTTGCCGATGTTGATGTATAGGTGACCTTGAGGTTACCTTCTTGGATCCATCAGCTTTTTAAGAGAATTGTACAAAAGAATCGTGTATTTTCAAATTTTGTTTTACTGTAGATGTGTTAGGACAGTGGTTCCCAAACTGTGGGCCACAGAGCTATTTCGAACAGACTATGTGCCGTGCGGTTACCCGATTATAAACCTTTATACTGTATTTTTTAAAGTTTAAAAATGCCCATTCAGTCGTTGTAAAATTTCGACAACACTTTCGGTACAAACTGAAAGGTCTTTAAAGCAATGATATTTGTTTGGCAACAACTGGCCACATGTCTTTAGTTCATTCAATTAGTGAGCCATGTACTTGAAAAGTTTGGGAACTGCTGTGTTAGGAGATGAATGTAGGAAGGATCTGTACCACCACAATTTTTTTTCTCAAAAAAAAAAAGATTTGAATTTGGGCGTTATTCAGAATTTACATCATCTTGATGACGCACCTTGAATCGTTGCTCCCCACTTCCACTCATGGTGGTTTTTATTTTATACTTGGTAGTCATAATTTTCTTGTTTTCAGATGTTCAGCAAAGGGGGTCTGGTGTGCTGCTGGATTCATTAGATAATTCTCCCACGACTGTAGGATTGATTGACATGAAGTATCTGATTCCCTGTGACACATGTAAGAAATTATTTTGAAAGCAATCATAAACTGCATTCATGTATTGAACATTGATGTAGTTGTACATGTACTCTTTCATCAGTTCATATTACAAGCACGATGAGATATCCAAAGATTTATCATTCATGAAAGAAGAACATATTGCAGTATATAATTTGTTACCTATTTCACTGTTCGTCTAAAAGCTCCAATCTTTCCTAGATGGATTAATTTATTCCCATGTATTTTTGACATACATATTGGTATTTTCAGCATGCATTGATACTCCAGAACAAGTAAAGCCTGATTCAGGTATTACATTCATCTGCTTTTCATTGCAAGCAAATTCTTGTGTAATATTGCAATCTTGTTAGTAGAAACCAGAACGCAGCCTGGTACTCCGCCCACTTTCCTTCATAGCACTGCAGCTACTGAGGGATTTTTCAACACTCCTGGTAATTCTCCAGCCCATGTGTTGCGGAGCCGGAAAATCGCTCCTTGCTCGAGTGGGATGTCACCGCTCCTTTGTGTCAAATCAGCTGTGAGAAGCTTTTCATACTTGTAGTTTACTGCAGTGGTGTATGCTGCGGATTAAGATAAATCATTAGTAATATGTAATCGAAGAATTTATGATATCTTGCAATGCAATTTTTCATATTTTCATGCAAAATGACAAAGGGAACGATAATAATATTCTGTCAGTCCTGGCCGCATGGAAAAAATGGAATAATTTCATGCAATTAGCATTGTGGCAATTAAACAATCATTCTAAATACAATACCTTTCTAACTTTTGTCACGTTACTAAGAACTACTGGTTTTGTGGAATTGAGTGTCGAACAGGCTGTTTTGATTTACTAGAATTTTTCTAAAGTAAACTAAATTTTCAGGCCAAAGCCAATGTACAGAATATGAAACTAAATGAAAGCATCGATCTGATTTCATTTTCACCTGTTGGAACAGCATCAGGTACAGTACATGTTACAATATTCTTGTGTATAAAATTTCGGTCATAAATTTTTGTATTTACCTCTTGTGTCCATTGTCTCAATAACATAGACACAGTAAGGTGAACATATTGTAGTATATACTCCGATATGATAATAAGTGATTTTAGTCTGCGCAGTATGACTCCACATCTGTGTAACTTATTAGACTTAATGTAATTTGGTCGTTTATTATTGAAATCCAATTTAAGGCCCTGAAACCCAACTGCGATTAAACTTTTTTTTCTACTGGGATAACCCGTGCTGATTGCTCCATAGTCGGTTGAAACAAGTTACACTGTTATGCGACATTATATTCATTGTTACATGTGTATAGGAAAGAACATGAAATGGAACCGAACGCTACAACAGCAGCCACTTATTTAGATATACAATATGCACCGTTTTAAATAACTATGATAGATTCAATATGATTTGAATCAAGAATTTCCCAAATGTGTTACAGAATACAACAGAGAAACTTCTGGACCTTTAACAAGGCAAACTGCAAGTAAAGAGAAAGATGAGTCGTTCTCTTTAATATAGCGATATCTCAAAATCAGCAATTGTAAGGCTGTTGCAATATCAGCTCTGCAACTACATTCTATCGCCACTAAATCTTTTTTAATATGTATAAACCCAAGCTGATATAATCAAATGCACGGACTTTGGGTATGTGACATAACAATATTTGGGAACTTCTACCAGAAAACGTTTTGAATTCTCCAAATTGTTATACAATATTTGGGAACTTCTACCAGAAAACGTTTTGAATTCTCCAAATTGTTATCACATTTTTATATGTGAGTTTAGACTTTTGAAAGTAGCTTTTATCATTGATACTTCTGCAGGTTTAAAATTACAAAATATACCATTGGTTAGGCTAGCTCTTTCAGATATATTAATGCTGTACTATATTTTTCATCATAAACGTTTCGTAATTATCTGTCTATTACAATGTACAGTAAATAGAAAACGGAATATTTTGTTCAGTATTATGTCAAGCTATGAATGAATTTACATAGCAAACACCAGCATCACTAGCAATTGGCTTTTCATCGACCGATGGAAACACAATACCACAAAAATAAAAGATAGGGGGGAGAAGGGGCACGGAACGTTCGCGCATACAATAGTAACGAACGCAAGGCGTTGTTTATAAATGACGGTCAATACTACGTGTAGTATTTAAAAGAATTTGAAACTCAATTATTTTTTAATATCTGACTTCCTGAAGGATCGAACTCAGAACCTTCTGACTATGTGATTATGTTATTTTTTCGCAGCCATCCCTGTAATGTAATAAATATGAACCTGAAAATCATAAAATTACATTCAGTCGTGTACTAATGAAAGCTGTTTGCACTTAAAGAGTACGAGTCTATTTCAAACGATATTACGGATACAATAATTCCGGATTAATGCTTCATTTAAAATGAGCGATAATATTTCGGGTTGACTACATGGTACATGCAAGGCAATATAATACATGAGCTACGATCTTAGGCATATGCATATTATTCTATATTACTGATGTAATTTAGTGCTTGTGGTAACTATGAATATATTGTACCAATAATGGCGTGAGCATGTCACGTGATATGAACTCAACAGTATACATAGGCCACAGAAATATAGTCTTATATTTGTAATAAATATTTCCGCCCATTTGTTTCGTGGTTTAAAAAAAGAGTTCCCTTCGGCTTCTCTTTGAGTTTATGTTTGGTAATATGGTCCTAAATTTTCTGAATGCTGTAACGTAAGTCCTAGCACAAACGATAACGTAGGCTATTTCTGGCATTGAACTATTATTAGTCGTTCTTGGTAATGCGCTTATGGTTCAGACGACAAGTTAATCCGGGAATTGCAAATCGAGTTGGTTTATCCCGTTCACAAGTTTTCTAGCGCTGTTCTTGTCAATCTTCTGTTATAGTAGAGTGAAGACTATATCGTCAGCAACAAAATAGTACTGTCAACGCAAACATGTCGAATTTTGTGGTAAGTATTTTAACAGCTGTTCGCTCACATAGGTTTGCTACTAAAATAGCCAGAGTAGAATGAATAACATGAAGCCTCTTAGACGATGCTTCCGAAGCACTTCGGAGAGTGTGCTTGTGTTTTGCCGGTAAAGCGCAGAATAAACAGTACTTGAACAACTGCGATGACACTAGACTCGATTTGGGATTTCGAGAATATTTTTTAAATGCCTCTAGTTCTTTGAAGCCGCATTATGTTGCTTTTGTACGCTATGCTTAACAAAGCTTCCCCCAATAATATTGTATATATTATCGTATAATAAATATATGTTCTACACCATTATGTATGTATGTATAATATCCTGAACCTTCTACTATTGGTATTGTAAAGCAATTATGTCGTTTACGTTCAAATTAGATAATTTAGATTCACATGATGATACATGTTGTTTCTAATGTTCCAAGGAGTAATTTTGGTATATCCTTTATTGTTATATGTCACCTCTTATTGAATTGAAGTTAGGTTATAATTATGATTTTCCAAGAACATGAATCGAGAGTTGCTTGTTTACGACTTGAAATAATTGTTAAATTTTGTGTTTATATGAGGTGATGGTACTGAGAATTCCTTTTACTGTGAACCGCCAAGTGCCTAATAACGTCATGTATTGCGAACTATTTATATCAAATTTCGGTCGACATTACCCGACATCATTTTGTACTTTAGAAAGTCAATATTTATACCTCAAAAACAACTTCGGCAGTTATATATATCTTATACCTGGTCGCAAAGTACGTGTGATTTTTTATAGGTTTATTTTTATTTTTATTACTAAAATATCCCAAATATGGCGCGGGTAAGCTGGAATCAGCTTGTAATAAAATTCACCAAGTATCGAGTAAAAGGAAAAAAATTAGATAGTACAGTACAGCAGAATCAAGAAACCTATAAAATCACTAAATATTCTCCGCAATTCTCAAATCTATATATCCAAAGCCATCCATTCCGGTGAAAGATCTTTACCACGAAAAATATAGTGTCATTAAGCATTATAAGAAAGCAATCTTTAAAAAAGTACGGTCTTCTCGAACTTTACAAGACAAAATTCCTTCTCTAACAGGCTTGAGTATAGGTAAGAAAATAGCAAAATTAAAAAAGGCGGTTTACAAACTGGTATAAGCTCAACAGAAGTGGAGTACTATAAAAATCTGCGGGAAATGGGGAATGTACGAAATGGCGATGTACTTGGATGAAACCGAATTAGATGTAACATGGGGACGATGACGTCGTTGCACGTAAGCCGTGACGTGGAATCAAATCGTGAACACGTAAACTTGACTTTCTAAATCGATGAAACCAAATACAAAACGATTAGGAAATAAGGGCAGTTCTAACTGGAGTTTGATTAATGACTTCAAATAAAAAGTAATACAGAATCCCAAACATTGAACTGAAAATATAGTTTAGCCACGAAGAACTGTTACGTTGTTCGTAAACATACTATGGTACATTCAAAACCGCTTGCTGATAATAAAAAAACATTGAAAGAAACTATGAATTGGCAGCAACAATCCCTCTATAGCCGTAAGGTATCGAAATCGATCAGTAGTTCGCTACACAGCAAGTGTATAATTTTCTATAGCAAATGAAAACCGTTAATGCAACAAAATGTAATAAGGTATCAAACTAATAATTTATGGTTATAACATTCATTTCAAAGTACAGTACGTATTCTTTCGTATTGTTGAGTTCAAGTGATTAGTATTATTTTATGATACAGGGGAAGTCATTAGTGAGCAATCGCGAAATCATATAGTTTCAATGGCCATTACCTATAGTTAAAAATGAAGAGGTGTGAAATATGTATACGGGTACAAAGATCACAGTTTCGTCGAGTGGCACTACCATTGTTGCAACAAATCCTGATCGCAAGGGGTGTTGTGGTCTTTACCACACGAATTTGTCATAGTAACTCCATAACAAGAATCCCATCAGCTACCGGCGTTTGGATCCACAAATCTTACACAAAACGCAATATACTTTAAAAACGTATTGGGTGATGAATTACTACGAACTATCTACATACTATATACCTTGTGCTATATACGAAAGAAACTTATGTGACTGAACCTTGTTATTCAACCGTGACCGAGTACATTGTTTTTAATGTTCAGTATCTAAAGTTAATCAGCAAAAACATGTTTAGCTTGCCATTGACATCATTCTACTCGTAGGCGGTGTATGCTGTATGCAATTCTGATCGCTAGGGAAAAATCTGTCTGAGAGCGACTCAAATTCTTGATTTGCAGATGACGGTCCTGCCCACATGCTTGAAGAAACCTGTGTAGGACTTGGTTGAAAACCGAAAGATTCCATCCAGAAATTGCCTGTCGCTGCATTTGATTTGATCCCTTGATCTTGTCCGATAACCATTTGGCACTTCACGTGGTCTGGAGAAGAGGATGTGGAAGACGAAGACGATGATTCGGAATACGACGGCGAAGAATTGAGATGTTGGGACATGGGTTGAAATGAACGAGCGGATGTAGAGTCTATAGATGTCGACAGCGTATCGCCACTATAGTTGAAACTGTTCGCATTATTCGTTTGCTGTTGGGGATATCCTGTCGACTGCATCCACTGAGCGGGGTTGTAGGATTTGGGACTAGTTCTTAATTTCGTACTTCCAAATTTCGTAGATATAAATTCGTCAACCGTATAAAGTCTTCTGGTAGGTCTCATGCTGTAACTGAATGTAGATGGAAGAATTTGTTTTTGCTGTGGTGGTAGTACGCCAGGGCACTTATGACACATTCCTGATCGGTCGCTAGAGTATTGCATATCGTTCATACTCAAAGAAGCAGGAAATTTTGGTAGGAAATCTTTAGCGTTAGGGTTGAAAGGCATATATGTTTCGCTAGTGCTGTTACTAGTTATCAAAGAAGGATTCGGTAAATCTATGCTTGATTTCTCGACGTTGTCCTGGATGAGTGTCTTGGTATTTTGTTGTTTGAAGAGTACTTTTACTGGCCCTGGTTTGTCGTCTGGTCCTCCAATGGCGTAGGACACTTCGCCTGGATCAACCCATACGCTCAATTCCGAGGGAAGATTATTTTTTATATCAGTGGCAAAGTCTAGTCCGCTCCTGACAGCTGCTAGTTCGAAGCACGGATCTATTTCGGACGAATTCAAGTGCACACATCTGTATGCGGATCCCTTGACAGGGTTTGAAGGGTACCAATGTCCAGCAAATTTAAGCCTCAGCAATTGCTCCAGTTCTTCTCCGTAAATGTGTACCCGAGTTCTTGGTAACTTGTTGTATAAGTACGAAATGACAAAATTCAACGCTACCTGGAGTTCTACATCCATCGTTTCGTTTGCAGTGGCGTCACTATGCATAAATTTTCCCGTTAGAGGTAACTACAAGTTTCACAGATACTGTTATATCAAATACCTAAAAATACATTGATACATTGATATATCATTCCCTCAGGTATATCACGACAACAAATTCTTGAAACTCTTATGTTACGCGCATCTTACTGAAAATATATCTGCTCTGCAAGTATTCAATTCGACGTACTATCTGAGGTTCACTCTCTTCCTAATAACAAAAAATAAAGGCAACATAGTGGAGATAAAAAAATTGCTGAATAGCTCTACGTCACAGCACAAAAAGTCCGCAAGCAATTACTGTATGTCGCTTAAATAATTCTTCACTGATCATCGAAAGTATTCTATTTATATCAGTGATGACGTATGAATCATCGCTCTGACGTTAACACCATTAAAATAGACGCAATCTAGCTCATTTAGTATTGAATATCGTAATTTACTTCGCATCTGTTCTTTCGCAAAACTTCGTTACTGCCTATAACTTTCAATATAGCATACGGGCGATGGTGCCTATTGTTTATCTAAGTCGACATTAGGCTGCACAGGCGGCTATTGCGAAATCCTTTCGATGGCGAACTCTTTTAACAGTAATCTCTTTTTTTGACGCTCTCGTGGCAATCGAAAAGTTGACGAGACCGAAGGTTGCATGTACCGATTGTTATTTTTCAATAACCGCTCTAGCTTATATTGATCGATAACAGCCGATCGAAGTCTGACATGCGACAACGCTTTTCTTTATGTTTGTCTGATCTTTTCACCCAATACGACCTAACTTACTACTTCAAGCAAGGTCCAACAGTATTACTCATTACCAATTTTTTAGCGATCCTGCCAACGATTTCCCTTTCTGTTTTCGGAAGCATGAATTTACCGGATGTGTCACGCTTAAGAACAATCAAATCAGTATGTCGGTTGGTTGGTCTGAACTAAATTTTTACACTTCTATTTTACACGCATGGCCCCATATTAACGCAGTATTCTAGCTCGTATCTCAAGAGGATAAAATTGAAAGAAAATAATATGCGGAATATTCCATACAACATCCAAACACTAGCTCCCTATTTATTTATTATCTGACCGGTGTTTCTATTTACCGATATACTGCTAATTCTCCTTTCAGTCACTGAAAACACACTTCTGAATCCCGACAAACTTCACACCCCATCCCGTCTACAGGCGACGTGGTTTCTACTACTCTCTGGTATAGTGCTGTACAGTGTTCTATCGAACTCAGCGCATATGGATTATTTAAATATTAGCATATGGCTGTACTAGACTTGTTGTAAACTGTTCCGTTGCTCATTCCGCAATTCTCCTGTCACTAAAACGACGACGCTTCATATGCCATCGTACGCGTATGAGATTATGCAGCGTCGTTATATAGCCGCGGAGTAAAATATGAGACATGACACAATCACTGTACACTTCTTTGATTGATTACAAGTTTACTGCTTTAGTAACACTGAAGTTCTCTACAGCTTGTGTTCCATAACTTGTACTACAACAGAAAAATTCCACTAATAAATTGGTACATTTTTTTACCCAGGGTTTATTTAGATAGCCTTGTATTATTAAATAGCAATACAATAGGCTCTTGTACATCGGAGATAGGTTCCCGGATATTAGGTCGGTTATGAAAGAAAATGAAATACATTGTACGCGTTCAATGTTGATGGAAAAATAACCTCAAATCTACCAAGATAAAATGTGTTGTTCTGTTTTTAGAATAAAGCGGTAATGTTTTACATTAGTGGAAAATTCAAGATATAACGATCCGTAAGTGTCAAAACGCGTGCCACGCAATGAATAATGCGATAATGGACCCAAAGCACAAGAATAATGACGCGGATAGGAAATCTAACGACATACGCTAGTACTTCTTAGGCTGGGGTTCATCTTTTCCAGTTAAAATGAGTTCAAATAAGCAACTAGAGTAAAATTTGTGTCATTGTTCACTTCGCATGTTTATTCACGTAAAATATTGTTTTTCAAATGCATAGTGGATTGATCCAAGGGCTCCGCATCCAACATTTGCTACAGGCCACACACTAGCCTAATCCGTACTTGGATAAGGTGTATAGCATTCGAAGTCGTTTATCATTTCTGTGTCAACGGAAAATCGTTTTGAAACCTTTTTATACCGGAGAAATATTTTCCAAATATTGAACTAGAGCCTACCTACTATTCTGCAAACGGAAGCGTGTTTAACATTTCAACAAATATACCTTTTTGAACGACGCATGAGTGACCTATTCTTAACTTAGATATTTTGTATTACTCTTATATTGTTGATAATCAGCTAGCTGAAATTTAACATGGTTATATAGCAATTTAGAAGTCGGTGCGAGATGTCGTTTATCGTGAATTCATCTATTTAATTAATGCGTTAATTTTACGATACTGAACAAATCACTGAATACTAATGGCCTTTCTTTTCAAATCGCAGAGTTCACGGCATTTAGGATCGCATGACGCAAATTAATGGCCTTCGCTTACGCTCATCAACATCTTTCTGAGTAGTTGAAATACGAAACGGAATCGGCAAGGGAAGTTAATTGGATCAATTAAAACTGGAAGATATTACTTTCATTGCATTGCGATTATTGTAGTAGTACATTGAAAGCTTGCTGATAATCGCGCCACCACAACTTCGAATGTAGCGCAAACTACGTACAGTGGATGCGCTGTGAGCGTGTGTGTCGCAACAAGTTCCTGTGAGAAGCATATCTAAACCTAGTACATTAGTGAGCAAACGTGTAATTCGGGGTTAATCACTACAACCTATATACAGGCATTGGGAGTTTATTTTAAATCGACAAGCTTCTGATTCTAATGTCCTAATTAGATCATCTTCTAATATTATTTTTCAGTATAGTTAAATACGTATTTAACCATATGGAGCACGGATTTACGTCACGTGATTACAAATTACACTGCGCCTGAAGGCCTTTTCGGGAAATTACTGAGTTTCGACTACTTCTTTGTTTACAAAAACAAAGACTTTTATCCACCAAAATTACTCTCTACAGGCCATTTTTATCAGGATTCCCGAATAAATAAAAGACCCGCCTTGAGCAATTACGCTTCGTGAAAACGCCTGCTGCCATCAATAATGCTCGATTAGCGGTTAATTTTTTTGTTCTCTTCGCTGTCTTATCGTTCTCGTCACCTTAACTCGCTACACGTTTTATTTATAAATATTGTAGGTAAATACTATCGGATTGTTGCAAACAAAGAAACTGGTTTCCAAAATAAAATGAAGCAAAAAATCTTCATCACTTTTCTCCAGCTGAATAAAATTGCAGTTAATNCAGCACGTGTAGAATTTACCGCGCTTTACTCACCAAGCGCAGTCTGCACTCGCTTGATTCACGTGTTTATTTCGTAGCGGTAACGTCCCGAGCGTTTTCTGCTGGTGAATATTTTGTGTTTCGTGCATATTTTGTATTAACCATGGGTCCAAAAAAGGTAAGTACTAAAGGTAATAGTGGTAAGAATAAAAATCTTGTCACAATAGAAGTGAAGAATGCCATAATAGATAAACATAAGAAAGGAGTGCGTGTAGTGCCCCTGGCACAGCAATACAACCGAACGACGTCGCCGATCTGCACGATCATTTCTTGTATAATCTCTTATGTTCTTATTACATATACACATATGTATTATTATTTTAATTTTAACTGTACGTTTCTGTTCACAAATACTTTAACAAAGGCATTTTGCGTGGTTTTTGGAGCCTGGAACGGATTAATTAGTTTTCCATTAATTTCAATGGAAAAACGTGTTTCATAATACGAGTGAATCGTTATACGAGCCCGGTCTTGGAACGAAATAAACTCGTAGTATGAGGACCCACTGTATTTTCAAAAGAAAAGCAACAGAAACTATACTCCAGAAATACTAACTATGATATTACGTCTCATTCCGATCACTGATGCATCTTATGAATAAATTGGCCCTTCTAGTTATTATACATATGAATGGAATAGTATTGCTTTCTTTCCATCTTCCTCGAGATGGGATGTCAAAGTCAGCGCATGACAGTTAGTCACCAGACAAGTACCCAATAGAATAGTGTCGAACAATTTGTCGTTTAATATGCTAGATTTGTCTGTTAGGAATTGAAAACACGTAAAGTTATACTGTAGCGTCTCCGTTACTCTACTTTCATTCATGCCATGATACATTTATTAATAGGCGAGTGATGGGAATTTCTGTTGCGATAACTACAGGAAACATTCTGCAGTGTCTTAGAAATTCTGACGCTGGCTTACTTCATAATTCAAACGATTATTTACTTCCTTCTTTACCGCTATTTCTATTAAAAATGAGGGTTCAATAAAATAGTCTAATTTTCGTGTGTGCCAATATTTTTTGCATATGGGTATATTGAATCGTATTTTATATTATATTCAATATTGTGTTGTATTTTATCGCGGATTCGTAGATTTTAATCTATTTGAAGGGAGACCACGGTCTAGAAAAGGGTATGAAGGAAGCATTTCGCTATCTAGTGGATAGAATATTTCTCGAGTCAGGGGTCACTTGTTCAAGTCGAGGAAAGGTTAGCTCAAGCAAAGCGAATCACCACCACACCACATAACGAAATCATCAATATAAAGTTTAAAAATATTACGAACCGTTAACCATAAAGGTACAAGATTAAATAATGCAATACTACTAATACCATTAACCGGTCATATTTCATCAGCTTCAGTTGCACTGTATCAGCGAAGTCTATACTGTATTAGCATACCCCAGTGTATGTCTTTCTGCAGATCAAAGTCTCTCGAAATAACTCCTATATAGACTTCGCCGGAGATAACCTTTCCTTGTCCCCATATAGTTGCAAAAAGCTGTATTGCCTCATTGTTGTAGGTGACCATCATCCAAACGCAACTCCCTAAACTCACGCTGCTCAGAAGTCCTTATTGTTACTTTAGCGCGGTTTGGTCGCCACTCCATCTGGATATATCACCATGTACATTGGCTCAAATTTAACCATATTCTTCTGTTCTTCTTTGTCTAATTACCAATTACTTATCGATCCAGAAACGTTTAAATAGTTTTATTTAGAAATGGATTTTTCAAAAAAGACAACTGAGGAATTGAAACAAAACTATCCCGATGTAAAATCGACTTGGGGATCGGCGAATTATCGAAATAAGTTTCGTACTTTGGAAGACGACTGGAAGAGGCCATTCATGGCTTATGATAGATGTGATATCGAACACTTTGGCTTTGAGCTTTGCATGAGGCATAATACGAAAGTGAATGCTAAAGATAATACCTGCAAATTGGAATTTGAGGATTTCAATGAATGTATGAATCGTGAAAAGAGCATGAAGTATCAGCAAAAGTTGATCGAAGCAAGCAGTAAGGCTGGTGATCCAATTCCTTCAACTAGCTTCAAATGGAATTACTAACTTTTATTTATTCTTCCACAGTTTATGTTCCGTGGCCTCTTGAGAGAATGTAAAAAAATTCATTAGCTGATTGTCTACTTTTGCAATGTTTTAATATTGTTGTAATTGCATTAGAGTGAAATACTGTTGTTAAGTTCATGATATTATAAAAATGTCAAGTTGGATTTCCGGTATATTAGTGTGTGGTATGAATTTTTGTTTTATTTATTTAGGTCCTATATACAATATTGCATATGTAATTTAGATGGATACTGTTAAATCAATATTGCAGCGTCTCGAATATGAAGATGATAGTCTTCCTGTTCTTCTGGACGGTAAAGCTTATCTGATAAAGGTTCATCCCTCAACATTGAAAGATGTGGTTCAAGCCTCCGACTTGATTCCTATTTTTGATTGCTTCAACACGACTAATGAAGAACAAATCGCAGTTTCTTCATACATTCTCGAAACCATTCTTCCATTGATAGATTCCACAGCGGTATTACACATTTTGTCGGAAAAATTAAAAAAGGGTCTGGATCATCCTCAGAGTCAAGTCCGACAGTTGTGTCTGCGTCAATTTCAGGTTTGCTGTCAGTCTACCGATGCATGCAGAGCTTTGGCTGATAGAAAAGATGTCTTGTCTCGAATCATTGATCTCGTAGGTGATAACGATATGTCTGTAGGCATGATGGCAGTGAAAGTACTTTCTGACTTTGGCCGCTATGGAGGATTACCTTGTGCAAGCAGATTGCTAGAACCCACCAGCTCGTCGCTTCTGAGTAAAATGAAAGAAGTTATGTCAAAAAATGATGTTGTTCGTTACAGAGTATATGAAATTTCTGTCAATATTCAATCTGTATCACAAGAGCATCTTGATTTATGCATACATTCCAACATCTTGAGTAAGTTACTGGAGGAAATAATGGGAGAGGACGTCCTTCTTCGTGTGACATGCATAGCTATGTTGTCTGAAATGTCAGCTTCTCACCACAGTCTTCAGTACTTAAAAAAATATGGAGTTGTAAACAGAATGATTGAACTCATGACAAAGTTCGAATCGGACCCGGTCGCACACTTGTACATGCCTGAACTGGTTAAATTCTTCGGTAAAATGTGCTATCATGAAGGCCCTGCTGAAGTTATAAGTTTTTATCCGGGATTTCTGTCCATGCTTTTCTCAATGGTGAAAGATGAGAACCCAGTCAAGAAAAAAATAGGTATTGAGACCATTGGCTTCATAGCATACACAGAAGGAGGCAAGAAAGTTTTAGCAGAACAAAATCAGTTAATGATATCTACAGTTGGATTGATTGGCGAACTTTTGCGTTCGGAGGGAAATGACTTGCGTCTGATTGCTGTTAATGCCTTGAGTCAGCTGCTGTATGTCAGTGGGAAAAATAAAACAGATGAGATTGTTACTCTTACAAGAGAATGGTTTCAATCGATGTCTGCAAGTCCCGTCGATTCAGTGGTGGATTTGTGCAAGTATCCATTTCCGAGTGTTAAATGTGCAGGAATGCACTTGATAAAAACAATGACCAAACTTAATTGGGGAATGGAAGCTTTGGTTGAGCATCCATCATTTACTGAGTATATTCTCGATAGGAATTTGGACAATGATAAAGAATCGAGAGAAGCAAGGCATGAAGCAGTGCAGGCACTTGCTGAATCACCATATTGCTCAGAAACGTTTGGCAATGATGCTCTTCTGAAATTTCACAGATTTGTTAAAGAAGGACCCTATTTTATGGAGGCCACTGCTGCAGTTGCTATAGATCAAGTTTAGGATGTACAGCACTTGTTTTTCTTCTGAAGGTTCAGTTTTTAATATACTTATAGATCTATCTTCGATTAGTCGTCCAATATGTTAAGTGTTTTGTGTGAGCCTGGAGTGTTACGATATGGTAGGAGGGAAATTGCTGCTTTAAGTCGAATATTTAATATTGTAGAATAATTTCTGTAATTTAGAAAGCAGTGCATTGAATTTGTTGCCTTTTCTTGCATCTGAAGCAAAAATTTCAATAGTACTGTCACCTATTAGTGTGTTAAACCACAATCCCCGAATGAAGGATTACATGATTTCTTTGCTGACCAGCATCGTTTATTTAAATTCTAGGTATAATTAATTTTTACACGGAAACTGTTATATTTCAGTCGTATTCTTTTAAAGGCTTTTTTACTTTTTATTTGTCAAGTAGTGTCTACCAATAAAAGGAGCAAATGCAGATTTAACTGAGAGACGATGATCCAGTTCATGCTTACTATTCTATATCATGGTATATTTCACATTTTTTCAACTTTGCATGCCATTTCCATGGAGCTTATCAGTCATACTTCATTGCTATACAGTACATCAGAATTGGTGTAACATTGCAAAGCTCCCTAGTTCATTGTGAATATGCAGTTAAGTTTGTGCTGAATAAAATACACATAGTGAATTACATGGCAAAGTGTATTATTTGGCTCCCTGGTGTCGGAGATGGATAGTTGTACCAAGTCAATAACTGGTTTTTAAATTCGGCTTATAAATTTTAAGAGAAAGCGCGAGAGAGCAATCTCAATTCGCTTTAATTTAAACCCTAGTCGGTAGCAAAAGTATAATGATACTAGTTTCCTGGTTATAATTCCCGACATGTCATAAAAAAATGTATCTCGAAGTAAGATGTGTCAGCAAGCTAAATTCAACGTCAGTCAATGAAAAATAGTGTATTGGACATATTGATTATGCCTCTAACTAAGGTCTTATGGAGGTGGTGGATATTTTTTTATACATATTAATAATGTTCCAATTCCAGACGAGACTCGAGAGCGAAGGAATCCTGTTTCCTGTTGTCAATGATTCCTTTTGAACCTTTGACCTTAGCGTCAGCCGCGCACTTGCAACACGCGCTGGTTTACCACTTGCATGGTATGATGATGTGGTTTCAATTTTTTTAGTAAAGTAATAACAAAGATTATAGAAATATTACCTTAAGGCAGAATCCAGTAGTAATGCAAGGTAATGGTAATGTCGTAATCTTCATCTGTGCGTTAGCGTAATCCCTCTTAAACACCGGGGAGCGTTAATTATGAACGTGAACTACAACATTATAAGGGTTCATGCACCTTGTTGATGTTACCATAGCTTCACCGTTTCTGTTCTTAATATTAGATAGATAGTTTGTTAATTACTCAGTAGGAGGACAAAATATCCCGCTCAACGTATGCCAAAATGACTACTTTATGGAAATGCATAAATCACAATAAATCGTTTGCTACTACTAATTGGAAATTCCGTAATGCAATGCGATGCATTTCGGTATCAAGTTGTTTTTTACAAAATGAAAGTACAAAATCAATGTATGACAGAATGATACGGGTGGATCATGCAGGAGAATTAGGAGCTTACAGGATATATGCAGGACAACTTGCCGTTCTGCGAAAGACAGACATCGGTCCTATAATTGAAGAAATGCAAGAACAAGAAAAGCATCATTTGCAGACATTCAATGAACTTATTCCAAAGCACAGGGTTCGTCCTACAATCTTGACTCCTGTTTGGAATGTTGCAGGCTTTGTACTTGGTGCTGGTACGGCACTTCTCGGTGAGAAAGCGGCCATGGCATGCACGGTCGCTGTAGAAGAGACTATCGCTGACCATTACAACGAGCAATTACGTGAACTGTTGGGGCAAGACGACCCCTCTCAACACAAAGAACTTCTTGATATCATTAAACAATTTCGAGACGAAGAAATGGAACATCATGATATCGGAATAGATCATGATGCACTCAATGCTCCGTTTTATTCTGTATTAAAAACTGTTATTCAAACCGGCTGTAGAGCTGCGATATATGCTTCTGAACGAATATAGATATCTTAATAGAAGCAATGTTCTTTGGAAATATGTCGGTTATACATATTGAGTCAAGCCTTGTTATCCCTGAACTTGTTATCAACTCTATGTAATGAGAGCTATTATTTAATCTGGTTGCAGAACTTCAATATATGCCTAGAACCTCTAATTAAGGAATTGTTGTCATATTATTATGCCAGGGTCCTATTAACCCAAGGTAACTTGAAGCCCACTTATACTGTTTAACTTATTCTATGTTTATTTTTATTTCTGTTCAAACCATTCTGGAGATAATTTATCACAATAATAGTCAATAATAATTGTTTTTTAATGTGCAGTTCTATTTAGTAAATAAGAAATGTGTCCAAATGGAAGATTCTCTCGAACCAAATCTCATGGTTGTAGTTCCACCTTCTGTAGATAGTAGCGAATCAAGCTTTCTTGCTATTACACAGGATAATCCACTAGGTATATGCAGTTAGATGCGAATTTTTATGTTTGATACATACCTGTAGAAGTAGGAAGTGGGGCTCAATTCTCTGAACTTTAGCTCTGATATATCACGGATCTTCTGTTGAGGGAAGAACTGCTAGGTCAGTGGTTCCCAACCTATTGTAATAACCGAATCAGGATCTCGTGGACTCTGAGCTAATTTTTGGGTTATTTGAGTCGGAGTCGGTCCTTATTTGGCAGGTTCCTAAATGTAAATTTGAATACAAGAATTGTACAATTATCCACAACTCGACAAGGATATATTTCTTACACCCTGAGAGTTTTAACCTTAAGTTAATTCTCATCGCATTGGTGATTAATTTTACACAGTCTTTTACAGTTTTAAAAAAAGTTTTGGATCAAACTGAACCTCATTTTTGAAATTGCATTTGTTGTATGTTCAGGCATAACACCAAACTTGTTCTCCCATCCTGCACCATCCTCTTCTCCTGGTAGCGAATCTCCCTCATTCACCTGCTTGCAGTTGTCAGCAAGGGAATCACAATATCAGTGTGATACATCGACAAGCTTTGAGTATTACTCGTACCACAACGAAGACATTATACCTGCCTCACCTGATGATCTTCATATTGACCTTTGCCTTAGTCCAAAGTCTTCAGATATGAGCAGAATGTCAGACAGTGATTCTCCTTGCAAAAGACATAGCGATGATGCCGTGGTATGACCAAATTATATAACTTTTATGTGTGACCATTCATCAGAAGAAATGCCTGGGAAATACAGAACACATGTTATATAGTGAAAACAGGCTAGTTCGGGGACCTTGTGAACCTTCATTTTATATATTAATTTAGGGGGTCAAGAGGTTATGATCATTACCAATCTCAGGCTATTGCATAGGATTAGAATAATAGTTCTGCGTAGCTTAACATAATTCCAAATGATGACACAATGATTTATTACTGCCCCTGAACACTGCTGATAATCAACCACTTGGGATTATAACATCACACTAATTAAATTGTATTCTTGTATTAAGAATTCTCCGGATATAATCCCATGTACAAACTCCCAGCAAACTGATCGGACTGACATGAACAGTAATTATGTCAAGAAACCAAACACGAATGAGACTGGCTTACAAGAGATAAATCCAGGTATTGGAAGCAAGAAAACTGTTATTAAATCTGTATATGAAGAAGACACACAGATCTATTCCGATTGCGAACTGAAACAAAGTCACAGTGAACAGGAATCCGAAGCGAGAGAGTCCATGGCCGATTTTGTAGATAAATGCATCGCAAACAAAGTTGCTCCTTCGCAGTGTATTCTTACTGGTAGCACACAACGAGATTCTGATGTAGTTCATGTTCCTGAATGCAACATAATGTCCAGTGAAGTTGCTGTTGATCCACACATGGTTAAATTCGGATCTGCGAAAGTGACTCGTAGTCAGGATGATAAGAGTCAGCAAAACGAAGGCATTCATCTCCATCTCACATTTTCCCAGTCTCAATCTCAGTTGGATGATGCTGTTAGTCAAGCATCTGAATTGCAGGTGGTAGAAAAAGAACTCGTAACATCAAAATGCGACGATAAAACAGAAGGAAACTCCCAAACTATCGAATATACGGAAGACAGCGAAGTGATAAGTGCTCTGGGAAATGAATGTGCAACCATTAATGGTAGCAATAATGTCTCGCGAGCCGATGTTGATAACAATGACCTGAAACGCGAGGAGGAACTGACCGATGAAAACTTGGCTACGCTGCCTTTTTCTCATTACACAGATTCACAATCACAGGTTCAAGGTAATCTATTCTATTTCTTGGTTGAATTTCAGCAACTAGACAAAAGCTCCCTAGTACAAAACCCATGTTCTGTTCTTAGCATCAATTAAAATTATTTGTGTGCTTAATCTATTCCCTGTGAGTAGCATTTATTCTAGGGGGATTAGAAGTACTTCTTTTCACAGGGCAATTTTATTATAGCCATATCGTATACCGGATCACCAACTTTGTCGGGGATTTAGTTAAGGGACTGTTATAGACTGCAATACAACCACTTCCATACACAAACTAGAACTGTAGAATTGTAACAGACTTTCAAATCAGATTTACGTTGGATTATTATTCAATTTTCTACGTTAATTACCACAAAATTTTCCATATCAGATCTTCAACACTACTGTACATTGCTGGAAATGGAATAATATTTAAAATAATACTTTCTCTTTGCATTTAAGTTTCAATTGTTGAATAATGTTGATAGGATTGTTGCTATACCAAGTATTTTTCTTTCGTCTAAAAACAGCTGATACCAGCTGATACCAGCTTAAAATGAGCATGCCAGAGATTTGAGGACTTCTCTTTGATGTTATTGATATATTGGTCATGGATTGACACATCTTATCATCAATAATATCGAATTATATAGAAAAAGCAATTCAATAGAGATTTCATTGCAGGTGGAAACTTTGAACTTCCAACTTTAGCGGCTGTTCAAACAGGATGTAGGGTATCTTTGTATTTGTATTATTGAGGAAGTGCACACAGTATTATGCTTTCCGTTTTCTTTTACAGACAATGACAGCACGCAGAATTTGGTCGACATAATGCCAAGGTTAGATATTATCTGTGAATAGGTCGAAAGTTCTTCATTATCCAACCTGTTAACAGCATGGAGTGCATTAACATATACTGTACCGTACTTAAAAGTGAAAAAATGAATTTTTCTGTAAAACATTATATAATTTCGGAAGTTATTTATAATCTCATGCTGTATTTAGAAGGTCGGCGTCGTAATACATGATGGGATTAATAGTGTTGCGACTGTATTGTTACAATAATACTGTACAGCTTGTATAGTATGAATATAGCTTCGTAACTAGGTTTCTATATAGTCGTAGGCAGTACTGTATTACGGAAATACAGACTGCGTGGGCGAGATTTTTCGGCAGGCATGTTTGGACATGTTCGTGCCTTTTGTAAGAGTTTTCGCTTTTATGTACCCTATGCATATACTGCACGCACCTCGCCATTATAGGTTTTTGAGACCGTTCATTATGGGTTAATATTTCGCCGGGAAAGGAGTAATTGAGGTTTATTAGATTGTAATATATTTCTGTAGAGCGCTAGACGTCTACACTGTGTATGCACGAGTTAGATTAATATAGAAATGTGTTTGTGGAAGGGAATTTTCGTCCAATGTTTAGTGTAGAAGGAAAATCGTAGTATTCTTTATCATTTTTAAAACTTCAAAGAAACAAATCAAACTTAATGGCGAAACACAGGAAATTCTAGTACTGTATAACACCCATTTTGATTGCCCAATCATATAATTTCTTAAATTCTCATCTTGTCTAACTGTTGTTGTAAAAATGGCTACAACTTTTGCGATAATCTAAGTTTTGGTTTTCTAAAATTTATTTTGATTCTTAGCAATAATGAAAATAATTCAACACAGAGAAATATTAAATTTTAGGTAGTTTCAATTAAATGAAACTTGAAACCCCTGTTAGTGTTTTGAAGTATATATTTAGAGAGCTGTTAGTAGGTGAGGTAAATTGTCAGTATCGTTTACTCGATGTTATCCAGATATATGATAATTCTTGATTGTGGATAGAATACCTAGGGAAAAATTCCTCCTAAGTAGCAATTTGGTTGTCACTTTTTTTTAAACTAATGCCTGTATTCTCTGTTAATTATAACTTAAATTTGTTTGTCAGACGGAGCAGCAGTAAGGATTCTCAGTTGCCTACTGTGTACGAGGTAGCATCCACAGGATACAGCTCAACGCATGACTTGGATCAAGTGGAGGATGATGTAAAGCAAGTGATTGATAGTGTGATAAACCTGGTTGAGAGGAGTGTAGGTGACAACACCAGTAGCTTGCATGGTTTTCACAGTCAGCCTTTTAGTGATAGTAAGTATTGGTAGTTTGCATGAATTTTGGGATGGGAAAATTATGCTATGCTGAATACATGCTTTATTGCAATAAAGGGAATGTTTCCTTGAGTATTTTTGCTTCCATGAAGAGGCATATATTATTCTTGCTTAAGCGTCAGCTTAAGAGTCAGATATGGATAGGAATTTTAGCAATTGGGAATTAAATTATGTCTCACAACCTATGAGATGTTTCTTCTAATATCTTCTGAAGTAGTGGTCTCACCACTCAAGTGTAGGCGATGATTTGACTTTGCTTTGTGATAACGGAAATAAGTTACTGCGTTACCAGAGTTGGGTAACATTTTTCTAGGGGGAGAGAAGAGTCGTAGAAGTAGCATCGCTGCTGAAAATACGAGCCAGGAATCAGACATTGGGCTCTTCCTGCTTCCGCATAGATTTGTGCGTTCGAGCAAGCTGTTACCATCCAGCCAAACATCAACATTATCGATGGAGTCTGAAGTCAGTGCTTCTGGACCAGGATATGAAGAAGAGGAGATGGACAAATCTTCCGACACGATTCCTGTGGAGAATAATTCAGGTATTTTTCAACTGGTTTCTATTGCATGTGGTAAGTGTGGATAATTCATAATCATAATAATAAATGATGTACCAACTTAGTTGCTCATTGCTTTGCCTCTGAGCAGAAATTCTCTATTGGACCGGAAATTGAATTAAAACACTGCAAAAATTCAGAATAAGTTATTAATAATTAATATTATATGAAATGTAAGAGAACAGTAATGCCTCGTGTTATGTTATTAAGACCCATGTCAAATTCGGCTTTACTCTGCTCTTCTGGACCAAATATTTGGGTCAACCAATGCTAGGGCAATAGTGGTGTACACAATATTTGATATGTATATACACTTAACAAAATATAAGGTAAAAAAGGTCATAAAATACTGTAAACATCATATAACTATATAAAACATTAAATGTATGTTTTATAATATCATTCAACATTACAGTATATAAAATAACAAGAAATAATACCACAAATTACCACGAGTACAGTCACTCTCATGGCTCAGATTTAGTCTGGTTTTCAACAAGGGTTGACTGTACTTCATTTCCTCAGCTCCCCGCTTATATTTGAAAGTCTTTACATCTCTGGATCAGTTCTCTATTTAAATTTTTTTACTTACCATAATTACACTATTGTAAAATTCTTGATAACCAAAATCCATGTTCATAGTTTTGATTTTGAATATTTACCTTGCTCTTTCTATGTTTTAGATCAGTCAATAAGTCTAGAGACAGGCTGCCAAGTATCACCCCACAGAGCAAAGGATCGAGTTGTGTATCGCATAACGAAATATGTGGTGAAGGAAAAGTTGCTAAATGACAGAGTAATCAGCAGTGTCACATATCATGTAAGGTATTTTGTTGTTAATAGAGAGGTTACTGGAGTCGTATTGGTATTGAAACTTAAGTCAACTGTCAAAGGGAATCAGTCATGTTGATAATTACTCCGTTCTCTTGTACATTTTATGTTTCAGCACAAGCCAATGTTCTACTACAGCGATCCTTCATCGTCTCATTCCTCAAGCGGATCAGGTTACTTGGCCGACATAAGCTCACTGTCCAGATCATCATCTAACAGTTCGACTCAGACGCATTTGAGTCAATCTCCAGGCATGTTGCAAAAATGAAGAAATCTGATACACTAGTTTTGTGATCTCGACAACGTTGCTATGAAATTGTAATTCTTAGGTCTGAAAACACAAACGAACAATCCGACGCTGCGAAGACACTCCAGTGGCACCAGTGGTTCAAGCATTGAAGGCTTTCTCCGCCCAGGGACTTCTTTATCTGCAAAGACTTCTAAACGAGGAAACCTGGATGAGTCAAATCTGTCACATGAAGCAGTTGCACCATCAGTAATGGGTGAAAGTCCAGGAATCTCTGCAATGATGTTGGGTTCTGAATCGGTGAGTAAATTTCAAGTGTCCTGCAATGTAGCACTTAATGTGAATTTGAATCCAATTTTGGTGTTTCATTGTCAGAATATTGAAGTAGAAGTATTTCCATGTTATTTTGCAATCAAGAATTAATTCCAGCTCGAGGTCATGCCGAGCCCTCAACTTCCCAAACCCTATTTTTTTCAGTTATTACGTAATTTTGATGCTTTTTTGTTTGGACGAAATTCCGGTTAGCTTCGAGTTATTTTTTTCTTCTCCAGGGCCCATTCGGAGCCGGTTAATTTGAGGTCGCTGGTAAAATTCATGCTGGTGTTAATTTAAATTAGCCCCGTGGTAAATCCGGCATTATACTGTGGCTTTGATCATGATGTTTATTTTCATCGTTAACAGCTGTATCATTTTTGACTTGTATGAATATTTAGTAACTTCGATGGTGGTCACTTTGTATTTTCACACAGATCCGATCTCCGAATCCAAAAATGCGCAGAGGAAGGGTTGTATTGACTCCAATTGATTACGTCAATCTTCCTGCGGACATAACATATTCCAGAATTCCTGCTACTGCATTCGGTAATGTGACTGACTCACCCATTGCCTCCGAAGCAATGCGAAGAAGTGCAAAAGTGATTGGATCAGTAGCTACTCCTGAGGGTACGAATATCAACCCCATATCAGTAAGCACTCCCGTCCCAGTATCCTCTGTTCACGCCAAGAATGAAGACTCCTTTTCCGATGGTACCACATCAGACTCGCCTGAGATTCCTTACCCTGACTCTTTTCCGCAAACGTCACAATGCGGGTCATTAGGATCTGAGCCCTGTGATAACTTATTACCACCAAAGAAGGAAGAATTGCCTGTGAAACTGAATATTAAAGATGGTGAGTTTGTTGGCTACATAGGCTGCATTGACTTTTGATTTAGTTCAAGTATGTATGGACTTTGCATCATTCACCCTATGAGACAACATTCATTTTCATATATACCTCGGATCTTCAACATAACATTAACAAGAACAAACTGAAAGGGGAAAAATGGCACACTTGGCTATCTGCTGAGGCGCACCATCTTGATTTGAGTTTATAAGGGTTCTGTGTTAAAATAGAATTTGGAAAATAGGGAAGACTGAGAAATTCATATAGATATGGAATGATGATATGCCAGTCCTTACCATATCCAAAATATAGTGATTTTCGTCTATACAGTGTAGCCTGTTTGATGTATGGTAGTCTATTCTAATAACCAATAAGACTGTACCATTTTTCTCTTTGAATTTTTTCAAGGTATACCTATCCTTGCCAAGGCAGGAGGAGAGAACTTTTATTATCCAGGAATTATAAGAGGACAGGATCCAACCACTGGCAAGTATACAATCTGGTTTGAGGATGACGGAAAGGAACGTGTAATTCGAGAGAATGACATACTGTTGATTGATATGTTACCAGTTGGTCAAGAAGTATTTGTTCAAAGTGACTCTGACAATCCAAAGGACTGGTACAGTGCTGGTGAGTAAGCCCCATCCGATATTTAGATAGTTATTGCGGTCGAGTAATCAAGGATGAAGCATAAAAGCAGTAAAATAATTGATTTACAATCATTCAGGTTATTGTTACTATACTGAAAAACATTTCTCATCTGATCAGTACCGGGCAATACTGGGGAACCATTTTGCTTAATAATTCACAATTTTTTGCTTTTATAGGCAGTGTTCTTTCCTATTGGAGGGAAAGTGATCAAAGAGGTTATGTTATCCAAAAAGCTGCAACTGACTGTAGAAGAAGTTATGTTCGTAGGTACTTAACCTTGCTGATATTAATATGGCCGGGATAGTTTTAAACTTTGTCCTCAGGTGATAGTATCAAAATTATTTGTTTATCTGTAATGCAATTACTTATGTTTTTGTAGATATGCAAGAAAACAGGTCATTGTTAAACAAAATGACTTGGGCAATGAATTGAAAATGCTGCAAGTGCAACCGGTCTCTGGTCCAACAACTGCCAATGTTAGTTTAGGTATGTAATGAAATGCATGGTAATTCAGGATGACCTATTCACAGTTATAATATATATATAATATTTTTTGGGATTCATGACACTGGTGCTAGGGGCAAGTTTATACCGACAAACACTGCCTTCCCTAATGCAGCATTACATTAGTATTCGTACTTGATTGTTGTTGCACTCCTGTGTTACCTCACTCCATGTTACCTCAATGAACAATCAAAATGGAAAATGGAACTGGTAATGTGCAACGATTAGCAGATACAAATTCTTGATAGTTAGATAGAAATGGTGCTGCCTTATTTTGGAGTCACTTTAACTTTTGAATGGCCTGAAACACACCTCAGAATTATAAAGGGTCGTCTTATCCATTCGCAGTAATTAAATATTCCCATCGTTTTTGACGGGATGCATACAAGGCTTATTCGGCATTGCCGATTCACTCTGGCTTTATTGTATTCATACTATAGTACACCATTATGAAACTGCAATTGTATTTAGATAACATTGTAGATGGCAAAAGGAAGAGAAGGAGTACCTTTGCTCATAGCTCTACGTCTTCCTCATCAAAGTCTTCTGGTAATACACCAAGATCTACCCGAAAACGTTCAACAGCTACTGATTCGCAGTCCTCTGAATCTTCAGCATGTCTCCCTTTTCCCTCAACGCACAAACCTAAACGTGCTAGGTTATCATTCAACACAAGTAAACCAACAAGAATGAAACAAAAAGAGGCAGAATTGACTAAAGGTTAGTATGAAGTTCACGCAAAACCCATATAACGTTGTTCATTCGTTCGTGTAAGGTATATACACGTGGTAAAGTTTATTTGATAAATTATACACATCAAGACATCGAAATAGAAAATCAGTTATTATGAAAATATCTTTGCCTATTGTGGGTACTCACCAGCTTCACCTTTTTTTGTTCTCACTGATAATCAATGATGATGATAAAAACTAACATGAAACAACACAACCACAGCGATAACTCTGTAGTTGACAGTGAATATGCCAGAGTCAGGCTGAATAGAAGTTCGGTTAGAAAGTCTGGGTGTATGGTTTGTAACTTTGATGGCTATTTCTTGAATTTTGCAACTTTTCGGGCTACCTGGAACAAAGATAACTGAGAACCGTGCTGACTGAATCAGCGATTTAGAAAGCACAACAGTATGTATTTATATGTGTACTATATAATGATATCGTGCTCTTAACTACAGAAACAAGGAATCAGAGTACGATTTTCAAGAATTGTGGATTTCTTTTCACATCAACAACCGGCAGTGATCAACCATCATCTGAATTTGATTCTCCCCCTTATTCGTCTAATACGATGATTTATGATAGGTATGACTTTTAAATGGTCAAAGTAAAATTTAAAACGGAATCAGTAAATGTACTAGATGTCAACGTGACACCGCTTACAAGTGACCAAAAAATTAAATATCATAGTATAACAAGGCAGTAAAATTATAATATGCATACAGTGCTGTAACAAAGAAATATATTTGAGATATCATTGTATTTGCCAATAATTAAAGAAGGGTAATATATTACATGAATTTTCTTTTTAGATAATCCTAATTATATAGACACGCATGATTGCCCGAATAAAATACTTGCCCTTGGAGTTTTCCATGCATAATCCCTTAATAATTGAAAAAATAGGCTACGAGAAATCCAAACTTTATTTACAAATAAATACCCATGTGCTTATGAACGGGAAATGACTTAAACAGCAAATGTACATGATACAATGTATTTTTGGACATTTTTTCAAAAGGGCTTATCTATGAGGAACTCCTTGCAGATGGAATCTGATCATAATTCATCCAATAGATTTGGATTTGGATTGTCAGTTCTCAAGTCTCTATAAATGTTTCAAATTTTTTTAATTCCTTACTAGAGATGCCATCAAGAAAATGATAGTTGCGGGACAAGGTATTGTTGCCAAAACTTTTCCTCAACTTGTAAGTAATGCTATGCTTTATTATGTTGAAAAATTAACATTTCTATATATATCTCAATATTTATTATCACACTTGATAGATGTCATGCGACCGCAGTCGGTTATACGTAATTTCAGATGGTTTTTGTCGCACGATTAGCTACTTCAGCGCTCTTGCTACTGGTATAGCATGTCTTTCTTATCTCTGGATTACTGACTGCACATCGATTGGCAAACTGAATCCAACTGATTCTTATCTTCTGCAGGCAGGATATAGTACATATCACCAACGTGTTGTTGAAAGGTGTGATGTTTATGTAATAGAGTATATCTTGCCAAAAAACATAATTTCTATCTTCTTATCATTGGCTGTGGTAATTGAATATTACTATTCCACTTAATTAAGCTATATACTTGATAAGACTGAAACAGGCAGAGGTGGGAAAACTCTGTACGGTCTCTCAATAACCACAGTCGGAATTGAAAAATATTTACTAAAATGCAATATTTTTTACACAAAATTATAATCAATATTCATGCAACTGACTGATTTGTTTCAGTGGAATTATGGTTTCCCTGTTGTTCAGTTCTGTACCCCAACTATTTTTTTATCCTATAGGTCGGTTACTCGCTCTCAGCCATTGTCTGGTATGCATATTTGTCTCCAAATTAATAATGCAATGACTATGAAATGGAATGCATTACTCTCTATGGCAGGGTGCCACAGCGTCTCCAATTTGCAGAAGGATGCGGGTAAGCTAACAGAGTAGTCTTCAACCTAATCTTCCATACAGAATATTTACTGTTCTTTTGACATTACTTTGGTCAAATAAGTTATCTTGCTTTTTATTATAGGGATTTGCCAAGATCCAGAATATTGCATGCCATATTTATTTGAATATTAGATACACTCGATTATAATTCATTGAAAAGTTATATGGCTATTCAAGAATTAAAACACACTACCAGTGAATGGTGATATCATAAATGTGCTCTGCAGAGAAAAAAAAAGGAAAATCTAGCAAACTCAAGAATGAATGAGTCAAGTCGAAAATGAGATAATTAGCTTATGACGCGAGGGATAGCAAATTTGAGCAACACCAAAGCTACACGGGTTTTATGCTCAAATGCACTTTAGGGTCTACTAAAGTAATTATAAGACGCCCTTGATTACAAGACCCAGAAATACGACATTGGATAAGGAAGACTGAAAAATTAATAGTTTACAAAAAAAAGTGATAGCGTATTTCCATTAATCATAATTTCATTTTTCAGCTCTATCTTGTGATGTGCTAGTTGCCGACCCTTCTTGTCCTGACGAAGTGGTTCAGCGGGCAAGGAATTTAAAAATACCAATAGTATCTTTGGAATGGGTGATCCAGTGTTTGATTAGTGGTGAAATGTTGCCTTTTGATGGGCACAGGTATTTCAAGCACACTTCAAATTGATTGCTGTTTGTTGAAATCATTGTTACTTTTGCTTTTAATTTGCGCTGTCGTGATTTTATATATGCTTTTAATAAAATCTCTCTTCGTTGTTATGATAACTTCCATAGAAGAAACATTGTTTTGTAACTATTCCTCTACACACTGTACCAGTACACATGTTTTAGCAATCGTCCATTCCAGTCATACCAATTATTATTAATTCGTTTGCTGTCTTTGTTAGATGACAAGTGGTTGTAGTTCTTACCTCTTAATGTGCCTGCGCAATATGAATCCTCATTTTTACAACTGATTATAATATATCTTGAGCTTAGTAGGTTATCATGGTAAGGCAATTGATTGCCAAAAATCCAACAAAGCTCGCTAGGGGTAGTTGCCATCTATTCCATTTCCCTATGTATGTACCCCATTGAATAACATACCACAACCTCTTCCCATCCCAGGGCGCATTTTTCTATGATTCGAAATGTTTTCACCGTTTTCCCTTCATTTTGCGTTATTTTTATTGCAAAATGCGTTAAAACGTATTACAGTAATCCCCCACCTATCGTGGTTAGTGCGTTCCAGAGCCTCCCGCGATAGGTGAAACTCTGCGAAGTAGAAACCACATATTTAATTAATTATTTTGAGTATATTTAAACGTATTTTGAACCAATATAGATCATTCACACACTCCTATTTACCTTATTAACCTTTCCCACAATCATTTGACCGGTTATTTGAATTTTTTTAAACTTTTAGCGCTTAAACATACTAGTATTGTACGGCACGGCATTTATCATGAAATAAAATACATACAATATTACATTAAAATGCATACAATAAGATATTATGCTAGAATTGTAGACAATTATGCAGAACTCCCTTTGTTGTCAATTGTAAATTTGTCACATTATCATCACCAGCATCACCGCGCTTACTTCAAATCAATGCAGTGTATCATCTACATTCTATCTTGCGTGTGATTGGCACCAAACTATATATGCGCTACACACAGATACATGTCAATAACATGAGCTGAAAGTCAACAGCACTGAGTTTCATCAGCACAGGAAGGTCTGTTACTTAATAAAGACTCCTCGTCCCCAGATGAGGAATGTGGTAGAGGAATGTCAACACCATCAGGAACAAGTCGATGAGCAGACTTGCAAGCAGGATATATAATTTTGTATGTAATTTTAACAACACAATAACAATCTAAAAATGTATTCCGATGCAGATAATTCTTGCAGATATATATACAGTGGATCCTCATAGTACGAGTTTAATTCGTTCCACGACCAGGCTCGTATAACGATTCACTCGTATTACAAAACGCGTTTTTCCATTGAAATTAATGGAAAACTAATTAATCCGTTCCAGGCTCCAAAAATCCCGCAAAATGCCTTTGTTAAGGTATTTTTAAATAGAAACGTATAGTTAAATTAAAATAACAGTACATATGTGTACATGTAATAAAAACATAAGAGATTTGTCGGGAAAATAACTTCCTTGTTTTTTCACTCTGGAACATCAACATTATGTTTGGAACAACTGAGCAGATTACATGTTTTATATTGATTTCACTGGGGCATTCGGTGCTGATGCAAAATGTTTTCCCCATAAGTTCAATATAATTAGCTACCATCATCCTTTTTGTGTCAGCAGGTATTTTCAGCAGTTCAGGGAGAATTTGGAATTCAAAAAATGTGGTGTTCAAAATTTCTTGTTCATTCAAGGTTGAGAGGAGAAGATCTTTCATTCCATATGTTTTGTCATGTTCTTGAATTGTCTTCTGTCATTTCAATTGTTATCTCCTCATCCAACTAAAAGTACAATACATTTTCCAAATGTAATTCATATAAGTCCATAAAATTGTAAAGCTTTCGTGCAGAACACTTACATTTTTTTCAAGAGTAGCTTGTAATTCCTCGTATTCGACATTAACAACTAATTCCATTGCTTCTTCAAGTAACAGTATACCTTATTAATAGAAAAAATCAAATAATATTTGAAAACATGCAACATAAATAAGTAATTATCTTCGAAATGCTGCTTTAACTCATTTTGACATGGGGCACTTGCATGCGAGAACGGACAAAATTTCAGAAAGTGTTCATCCATCACTAGGTGTCGCTGTTTTTTCTCTCTCTCTCGGAACCCTAAAAACGAGAGAACCGTCTGCGCTTCCAGACTAGGTATTTAAAGACTATGGTTATACATACAACAACATTCACTAGGAACGAGGTGAAGCAACTTAGCAATACAGTATTCTTTGTAAAATCTAGTATTCAAGGTTAGGTAATGTTGCCTTATGCATGTTTTTTTGAAATATAGAAATTCGAAATCGTAATTTGTACTTGTTGGTTGTATAGAAACTCAAATCTGACAATGAGGAAAAGCTAAAACGATGAACCCATAATCTTCTAATAGTCTTCTGCCTGTTCTTAGTGGAGCAAAGGATGGTGACTTGATGCCATAGCCAGCAAAAAGGTAACAAACACTCTCTCCATATATATAGATGAAGTTTCTATAACTGGTTGGACAGATTTGAACTAAATTGGGTGTGGCAACTTCCCTGCACAGACTTTAGCCGCTTTAACTATGCAGTGACATCTGTCCAACTAACAACAATGTTGAGAATATGTAACAGGAATGTTGTGGTTATCAAGATTGAAGGACGATTGAAAATCCCAGCTAACGTTGTACGAATTATTTGTAGATGCCGAGTTATGATATGGTTAAGTTATGAAAATGTTTGTACGAATGACTACAATGTGAAGAAAATAGTAATTGAAGTATTTTTCCTAAAAGTCTATGATCGAGATGTGATAATAGAAATGATGTTAAGTAGGAAGATGATGAAAATCCTTGCTAACAATGTGAAAGGTGAAAATGGAATTGAAAACGGGTAGTTCATACTAGGCCACAATAAGCTGAAAAGCCTATATGTAAAATAGATCTAGTCTCAATGCTGGTCCCCCCTCCAGTGTGTGCGCTGGTGTCCCACCGGTGTGCGCGCCGGTGTATGCTCCAGTGTGAGCTCTGGAGGCCCGTCGGTGTGTGCCCCGGTGTGTGCGCTCGTGGCCCGTCGGTGTGTACGCTAATTTCCCCCTGGTGTGTGCGCTGGATTTAACAGTTAGGCATTAAATACCGGTGTAATACATGGCCTAATGATACTAGTAACAGTCGTTATTGCTATGAAATAATCACTGACTTGCGTTTTTTGATCAGTCTTGGGGCCTTTAGGTTTTACTGCAGATAATTTCTGACTTAAATCATGACTATAAGTAGAATTAATTGGTTTTTAGACTTGTGATGGCGTATGTAATAATTGTATGTTGTTCTATTCTACATCCCTGAACTTACGGTACTAGTTCAGAGCGCCCACAGGATGGTCCTACCACTCGCGTTAAGAATCACTTTTATAATTAGGGTTATCTATCTATATACCGTGATCTACGACAGTGGTTCCATGATCATAAATTAAAGTATTAATACAGATATGAAGCAATCATTTTTAATCATCATTTATTTAATGTGAGTTTTTGAAATCGGGGCGACTTTGCTTAAGTATAGCCGCAAGTCAGCTTAAATCTCCAACCGATTTCGATGCTTTGTTTTCAATACACACATTGCACTAAATCCAGTCTCGCAAAGCCAAGTTGTTGCAAATGGAATCAATTCAAACTTCGCGGAATCCTTAGTTAGTTTAGTCAACAGCATTCGTTCGCGGTACATTTGAGTCAATGAAAGTGCGCAAAACTTTTCAACAATAGCAAAAAAAGGAAATTAAGCGCATTAAAATAGATCGAGGGCCGATATTAGGAAATGCAAGATCTGATATAAAAAATTTCCCAGTCACTACATCTAATCATCTTTTCAAGGGCCCCAACCCATCATATCAAATTCCAAGTCTGCATCCCCCTGTGTGTGCGCTGGTGTCCCAACGGTGTGTGCCCCAGTGTGAGCTCTGGAGGCGCGCCGGTGTGTGTCCTGGTGTGTGCGCTGGTGGCCCGCCGGTGTGTGTCTCAGTGTGTGCGCCAGTGTCTCCCCAGTGTGTGTGCTGGTGTCCCCCCCGGTGTGTGCCCCAGTATGAGCTCTGAAGGCCCGCCGATGTGTGCGCTAGTGATATCTATTTCTCACCACCACCATACAACATTTTTTTTTTTTGTTAATGGTTTTAACTTCATAGAACAAAAGACATTCATATTAAATCAATTTGCCTTGGGACCAAATTTTTGCATTGAAAAATTGCCAGTTTAAAAAATGATTTGCCAATCTCATCAATTCGGGGTTATCCTTTGTGTAAGTGTGCTGCATGAATGTTTTCAAACATGCCATTCCTAATCATTTTTATTTGAACCATTTAATTTAATTACAATACATTACATTTACAGTAGTTACATTGCACAATGAAAATGTCAAGACAAGACAAAACAGTGGTATTTTTATCGTGCCGGTTATTGAATCTGCCGCTTATTAAATTCAAAATCACCTGGGATTTATTAAGAGAATTCTACTGTATTTAAATGTGTGTTCTGATTCTCTAATGTCCTAATAGTGTTTGAAAATTCGTCACTACCTACAAATATTGATTACCCAACTTCTCGTACACAAATGTTGGTACGATGTATGTCTTTTGTTTTATTAAAATGCTTTCCCTACATAATATTCAAGTGCGATCATATAATACAGATGCACTGAAGTTCTCACAATTATCACCTACACAGGAAACTATGAAAGATCTGTATATTCAACATTAAGTAACCATGATTCATTCCTCTTACCGTCTTGTTATCAAACATTTTAGCGACAAATAGATGAATATCTTTATCTTAATAAAGTGAGTGCATGATTACTTTTCTTCGGTAGAATTCTGAAAATTTGTGACTTGATTCTTTCATATAGTTTTGAAATGAGACTAATATGATAGATAGGGGCAGGTACATGTACATACAATGTAATAATATTCTTTGGACAGTGTATATATGTTCTAGCGGAACTAAACAGTGTTTTATGATATAGTTCTTTAAAGATCTGTATTTTTGTGCCAGGTAGCACATTCTCCAAAGACGTTGGAACCATATGTACATGTAGACTGACACAGACTGCATTTGCAAACCAATATTCGAGCTAGTCGAGGGAAATGTGTCTCTGGTTAGTGCAGATATATGAAAAACTTCGTAACAGGGATAATTTAAATTTTTTATAACTTTATAGATGTGATGATTGAGAGAATACTAAATTCCAAGCTGTTCTTATTTGTCTTAGGACAAATACATTTAATACCAACAAATATGAATGAACATTGTATGATACTGACTTAAGGCAGATAACTATTCTACTGTTAGTTACACTACTAGGTTCCGCTTATATTCTACTAGGTTGCCGCTTTCATACGAGCCTTCTGGGATATTTCCAGTCCGCATATCTCCATATCTATATTCTAAAATTAGTATGGTGTAATGTATTTAACATCTATATTATAATTTTTGTAGCACAAACAACAACTAATTCGAGAGTTTTCATGCTTCATTGATCTACTCATTTATTTGACCTCTGTAATTACGTAGATGCATGTGATTGGTAAGCTTTCTGTTGTACTCAATAAATACAAAAAGTGTTTATATCTGTGAACAAATCCTTTAGCTGATCATTTCTGATCGCAGAATGTATTCGTGGAATTTTCGAGGGCGTTTTGTAATAATTGCTAATGCATTTTTTTACGGTTAGTTACCTCTTTACGGTTATTAATCAATTGGTAAGTTGAACTTGTGCGTTGGTCGGTTGTCATTCCTTTGTGTACTCTTTAAATATATATTTATTTCTTGTGGTGGGGTTGTATAGTATTTAGACATTGACCATAGCATATCTCTAGTTCTAATGTTGTGGTCAATATATCTACTGTTTGTGTGGTTGGTCCTTTGTGGCTACTTTATTAGTGTTGATATCTTTGTTTTTTGATCAATTGTTGCTGGTAGTTGTATTAGTTGATATATAGCCTTAGACTTTTTTGGCACATGCTTATTTCTTGATTTGTATATAAAGTGATTAGTTGTTGTCTAGCTACTCAGACAGATGGATTTACCTTTAGACAGATAAAGTTTATTTTATATCCTTAGTGTCTTTTGTTGGTATTCATTGGTCTTTTGACTGCTGTAGTGGTGCTATTAAATTATGCTTTGTATGCACTGGTGTAGTAGTATTTGACTTTGTACATGCATGGCATAATCGTACTTTGTGCTAAGTCAACTATCCAATCAAACAATAGTAAAATATATTTTAAATTTTTATTTTAGACATTGGAATAATTCTTTCCTGTTTTATTGGGGATTTCAACTGACATTGGTTGTAAGCCTGTAAAGTTGTAAATTTTTACAAATGTGTAATCTGTCTTTGATTATCGTGGCTGAGAAGCATTGGAATCCGTTGGGTAGAGAAAGGGAACATACTCTCACATATCATACATATATTGTTTAAGTAATTTCTCTCACATTGTGTCAGAGTCATTTCAGATGTACTTAGAGGTCATATTGTTGAACTGAGCTCAGTCAAGTAATGTCTATATAAAACAAACTTATGATTCATTTACTTCATCATCATTTTTTCATTAGTTTCCGTTTTGTTTTGAGTTAGCCATCAGGCATTC
>QRAM01001071.1:0-10162 GCA_013436055.1 Halocynthia roretzi
CGTCTAGAGATTCTGCAAAAAAAACAATGCAATAGAATTGTAAATCTACACAGCACATGACGATGAATAATATGCATGGGGCAGCGTTACTATTATGCCAACTGGGCGCTGACCTCGGAAGGTTACATTACAGAATTTTAAAATAATATGGCGCAGGCCATGGGTATACACAGACAAAACAATAATCAGCTAAATTGCGGCTTCTGGAACCAATTGATGACGTATTACGAGGTATTATTGTTCTAATGTACGATTCAATTCAAACCAATCAGAGAGTATGAACCTGAGATAAATATAATTATATCGGATAATATAATATATCAGATAGTTGAAGCATATTATGAATATTTTTGTCACGATATAATTTAATTGATTCATAAAACCATACAATGAATACAGTTTTTAATACATATACCAACACATGTCTTAATGAAAAGAAAAAGGGAAAATATAAATAAATTACCCTCTCCAGCTTCAGTGTCTGACATTTTCCTGTCGCCTCTTAACTTCGTATATTTCTTTAATGCTACCTGTCTTATATCTATGTAGAATTTGCAGAAACTGGGAAAAAATAAAAATTTGAGTTATTTGTATATTGTTTTGATATTATTCAGAAATACCTCCTTAATCAGTTGATATAAGCTGAGAACCGTACAACATATTGCACAACTATATTGCAGATACTATATCATACAGACTTTATTTACTTTAACTTCTAACCATGTGCCTTAATAATGCGGATGCACTTAGTATGTAATCGAATTTGCGGAACTCGGTAAAAAAATTTGGACGATGATTTCTTGCCCCTTCTTCGCAATTCCTTGCAAATATCTATATAATATATACACCCTACCCTATAATGGGAAAGATAAAGCGATAGTCGTACGATGTGATCTTCGGGTTGAAAGCGGGTTAATAATCAGCCGGGTTAAGCTGATTATTGAGGGAATGAACTTCATATTACATACGTGCCTTATATATCGTATAAATTACCGGCAGCTTTTCTTCAGAATTTTAGGTGGGGCGTCATTTAAATATGGAGTTTAGTTGACCGAAAAAGATCCAATTAAAAACTGAGATAGTGATATGAACAGGTATGTGTACGTGACACATTTTCTTGTTATTCGTCTTCATTACGCAATTACGGACTACAACCAATACCATAGTATCACCCGTGTCGCCTGTATTGTCAATATTGACAAACTGACTCGAAATACAGAATAGCAAGCAAATGAATGACTAACTCTCTGAATAGAACTGAATAATTGCTAATAGACGAAGAATTATGACTGTGTTAAAAAGCGGCGTCCATTCCACCTGTGCACTTACGTCCCGAAATATCATATTTTACAGTACTTTACATAAACTATACAGTATCTCTGGAGCACAATAATTCTTTAACAGAGTCTATTTTATATAATATATAGATTACAGTAATCAGTGATTATGAATAACAGGGCGAGGGTACCTGAGATTATAGATACTAACTGTATATCACGACATGTATAATTTATGACGCAACCTAATCATACGATACAATTTTGGCGCCCAGTCAGCCGCTTCTTTTACCACCTCTTACCACGACTCAGCTTGATAAATAACGTTGCTATCGTAAAGTATCATCAATTGCGTACTAGTTTAAAAGTGGTGGTACCTTGGTGCTACCTTACACTATCCCTAACCTAGGCTAATCTGAGTTTCGGAGGGACATCACTACTAAACTACGAATGTTCCTGTAAATAGTTCCTACGTATCAACAGTCTGAAATCACCTACTTAGTACTCGCTACTGCTCTAGTACAGTATACAATCTAAAGCAAAACATGAAAATCCGACAGTTTACTTCTAACATCTGCTTCATAATGTGATTCAATTCTGTACTAACGAACCAGAAATAACAAGGCAATAATGAAACTAGCGAACAAAAACTAAGAAGTAATAATTGTTTCGTTTAAACTCTCAAACCCTAATTTATTGTCCGAGATCAATTATTGCTAACACGCTAAACATGCTGCCTACAACTGAACTGAATAATTCTGATACAACTACTAACCATCAAACAAAAGCCTGAAGAAGCGCGCCATAATGAAATGGTAAATGTATACTTGACGCGTGGTGATAAACGTGCTCAGCTGCTAATTTATAAATATAAACAAGCGCACTTTGCGCTGTAACTACAACTTCGACAACGTAAGTAAAAGGCTAATGGTATAAATAAATCAATGCTCTGGAAAAATAACAGTAGTGTTATTCAATACGTTTTTCACTTCTCTACTAATAAAACCTCACAAGGCGCGAAGCTCATCAGATCAATCTAAATTCATGGTGAAAGGAAAGTAATAATTGTTAATAATTACTTTTCTATATTCTCGGTTTACCTTTTAATGAGCAATTAACTGAAATCTATTTACGGCCTACTACAGTCAACAATTTAGCGCCATCTTACGGATTCGTATTATCAAATATTAGCATGACTTTACAAATATATCTCCTCTTTTGCCTTGTCATATATATAGCTGTATCGACCATTTCACATGGGCTTATGATTCTAAGAGAGGGGGCCCGATCCAATTGGAAGAGGCAAAGAGGGACCTTTTGGTAAAGGATATTGATTTTGCAAAGAAAGTGTGGTTGTAAAGGGATGTACCTATACATAAGTTACATGGCATTTAGCATTGATTATGAAAATACTCATTAATAAATCAGTTAGAAATAGGACTTATATTTCCCTTTCAACTGGGCCCATTATTATCTCTGCATGACCATGGCCCTCACCACGCTCCATCTAAACTTCCTGAACATTAAAAAAAACACAAATGAAATGCTGATATGTCCACATACAAATCTATTGCATTACAAATAGGCCCACTATCAATTTAGTAAAATTTAAAAGAAAATGAACCATAATGTAATTGTAGATTCCTGGGTCTCTATGGAAATACATTCTCATCTCTATTTCGACTCTCTCACTATACAATTACTTAGCAATCTGCAAATTACTAACCAAAGGATCCAGGTAAATTAATAAAATGAAATCAAACCAATGTGTCAAATCAATCGCTACTTTTTTATTATGCTGTTAAATATTTCAGCTGTTAATTTTAATTGCTGTTAATAATATTTTTGATCAGAAATTTTTACAACATATACAAAAACAATATATATACAATCACTTCAAGAGTTTACAAATTAGTTTAAAATAGCAAAGCGAAATTAACACAGCAAATATATACAAAGATATAGGATTTTCGATAGCGAGGCATTATCATACAGTATAACATATATACTACCAGGGGTGGAAATGGGTTCGAGGAATTAAGAGAATACTAAGATCCGTGAGGCTGAAATTAGGAAGGGAAAGGTAGTTGGTATTGTACATAATGGAAGGTGAGAAGTTTGTGACTTTATGACTAATACACAGAGAATAAAATTTTCGATAAATGGCAGCGACAAAAATAAAGCTGTAACACTACCAGCAGTCCTAGATCTACATAGTGTAGTATACATCCAAATGGTGTAGTGTACCAATTCTACCATTTTAGTTTTTTACCACAACGTGTATGGAATATCGTCATTTTTATATATTTTGGTGCTAGGCTGCAGGTCAACACATTAAAATTCAGCTTTATTTTTGGGGTCGACGTATACCATGGATATAGGCTAAAACCTAAAAAACACCTCAGAAATTTGGAAGAGTTGACAATATGGACTTTTACGACAGCACATACGACAACTCCAATTGATTCCATATATCAGTATGGTCCAACTACAGTGAAATGGAAAGTTTTGGCAATCCCAACATATTTTTTTGTGTGCTACTATTTCGAAATCTTTCTTGCTTCGTGCATGGTGGTTTAATTCTGTGTAAAATTACGTCAGTGTGCTTTATATATAATCAAATATCCGTAAATTACCCAAAATTTGGTCTTAATATTATGAAGCCTGATGCTGGTCAAGTTGGACCAACCTGTCATATATAAATGCAGCAATAAGCAATAATAGCGAAATAGGGAATAAGCGAAGCCTTTTTTGCAGATTTGGTGAAATTATTTGATTTAAAATATAGACAAGGTTCATTTATTGGCCAATTTATTATGCCATGACCAGTTCAGATAGTCATCATATGTAGGTACTGCATGTACGTGCATGCTGCAGTTATTTGTGCTTTTTATTCTTCTTTTTATGCCTTTGCTTGGGCCTAACAGCTGCAGTTTTGGGGTCGATCGCAGAAGCATCCACTGCTCCATCTACTGTAGAAGTTACGGAAAGAGTTGTTTGACCAAGTCGATAATGCGCAGGAAAGTTCACAGACGATGAAGAAGCCACTCCTGGAAGCGGAGTAGGCTGGTTATCTTGAAAAGTAAAGTTCACCTATTAATATTTCTCTCATTCAGGTAATTTGTTTTAGAATTTACATAATCTACATCTTCAAGATGATGGATAGACCTCATGACAATCTAAAGACTGCCTATTATGAGTTAAAGAATGTCCTTACTTAATGCCAGGGAACAGTAATAGTGACTTAGGGAAAGGTAGCTGTTATATGCTGTGAGTGGATTAGGATGGAAGATCTGGTTTACCAAAATTATATATCCTGATTAAATTTAGTACCTCTTTTAATGTTGAATATATACAAGTACAAAATATATGAAGCTTGCTAGCTGAAATGCTAAAAAATTCAGGAGAGTCACCTGCAAGATTGCTAATGTTTTGCTGTCTAGTTACTACAATGTTGGTTGGTTGTTGCTTTTGCCTAAATAAAATAGTAAGATTAATAGGTGAATTTGTAATCTTGTTGTAGTACGTGTGTAATACTAACATTTTTATTTCTGAGCAGCTTTTATCGAGATTAGCTTTTGCCATATTCACAATCTCATCCACATCCACAGCAGTCAAGGCGCCTTTTCTAATCGATTCACTGAAATAGTTGATAGCATATCCAAGTTTTCCCCAGCGAGCATAAGTAGTGCCAATATTATTTAATAAAGCCACATGCAATACAGTTACTCGTTCATTTGTAGCACTTTGTTGTACCACAAGCTTAATGCCATTGTTACATGCATCGATGGATTTTTGATACAAACCAATATCACAGTAAATAGAAGCAATATTGACAAAAGAATCGATTATTGCCATGGTTTTGAGGCTCTCGGCCACACCTTCCAGTTCACACAATTCTTCATGCACCGCATTTATGAATTGAGGTGCTGATTTTGTTACAATTACACTCATATTCAAATTTGATATCATGTTTTCGCAGCTTTCCTTTACACTGACAGAACAGCCACGAAGTATCAAGAGAGCTTCGTTTGGTTTACAGCCAGTTTTGCACATTTTAGCTGCACAAACAAACAGTATGCAAGCACGAAGAAAAAGAGAATCAATCATACATTTTACTGCAGTTGCAAACACATTGAGTGCTGAAAACTCGAATTGACAAAGTGAAATAATGTCATTTATTTCATTGACGCATGGTTGATCACACAAAACTTGGCATTCAGCAATCTGTTGTGAGATTTCTATTTTTTGTGTTGGTTCCGTCAGCAACTTTATTATTTCCTCTAATGCGTTACGAGCCATTGGATACTCAAGGTTCTTACGGTAAAGATCCGCCGATTCTAAGTTTGAAAAAAAGAGTATTGTGGAAATATTACTGAATACTATTTAAGTTTGGGTTTATGACTTGAAAATGAAAACCATAATAAGGAATAGCAGGCTAGCAATAATAAGATATAAACAGACTTACCTCTTAGGCTGGTAAGCTCCTTACTCTCATTTTCCATCTTTTTCAAAGGAATGGTATCACCTACAATGGCTGAAAGGTAATCCATAATTCAGGTATTTTTCTTAATATAACTTTGTCTCACCTCAAACTGCATGTAAATTAAACACTGCATAAAACAAGCTTATTGTATTATCACATCGCGCATAATTTTTAACCCCAAATTCCCAGCACTTTTGTAAAACTAGTTAGATTCGGTGACAATTGTGCTTTTTTACTTTAGGTTACAAAAGTGCACAATAAAATTTCACCTATGAAAGTGGGATCATTAAAAAGTTGCTTGAATAGAACTTCTCATGAAGTAATATTGTGAAAACAATAAAATGCAAAATATAGACTTATGATGGGATTTTCATTGGAGTTTTCAGTAAATATGCGATATTTCATAGCAATATTTCACAACCCCATGGTCGTTTAAATGGATATAAGCCCATGGATAGTTTTTCTTATGCTTCATGCTGTTTGCTCATAGATAATTCTGTAACATTGACCATACTTGTGCAAAGTATATTGTCCTGTTCAGATCTTTTTGAAGTTTTCTCAACAACTGGAGAAGGGCCAGAGTCTGTTTCATGAGAAGACACATATAGTGGCTCGAGTTCAATGCTTACTGAAATAGATAGCAATGTAAGAGATAGCAATAGCTCAATGTTTTTTTAATCATGATCCCAACCTTTGAAAGTTTCTGGTATTTCATGAGGTCTTGATTGTCTACATGAAAAAAAGAGATTTTATATTCCTCATGTGAATGTTCGAGAAATATACAGAATACAGAAATGTATGTATGGAAAGAAATCCAGTTATAAAATTTACCTTTTCTTTCTTTCTTGACAAAGAAGCAAGTTTTTTTCTATTTGTTCAATTGATCTATCCTTTTCTGTTGAACAGGTAAAATCCTCAGCTTTCTGGATCATAGCTAATGCCCGTGAACAAAAGTGTGTTGCTTTCGCAACCTCACCCAGATTTAAATAAGCTACACCAGCATTCATATGCAAAGTACCATAAAACCTCTGCTTACAAACACTCGAACCAAAACTATCCTCCATGTGAGCAATGCTTTCACTGGTAAGCTGGGCAGTAGTTTTGAAGTCACCAATCTGAAAAGATGCTGATGTAATAATACTCACATAGTTTGCCTCTAAAAGTACCGTGAAAAATTTTGATTGTCGAAATTCTTTTAGCATTTTGTACAAGTATGAAATGACTTGTGTACTCAAAAGTTCGCCAAGAGGTTTTGAAGACTTGAGTGCTTTCGTTATCAAGGTAAATACTCTCATAATGCAACAACCAACTTCAGGAATATCTCGCATTTCACTTCCAACTGTGAAAATCATAGTATTGGCACACACATACAAGATGAAAGAAGGCAGACTTTGATTCATTCATGTGTTTATCAGCATTTGCAATTACATCAGCCGCAGTCATGTGAAGATTTCGAGCAGCCAAAATTATTTCTGCTGTTATATCTTCTATAGGCTCTTCAAGTAGTAACTGACATTCTGCCATTTGCCTCAGAATTTTATATCGCTTATTTGCGTTATCCTGATACTCTAATAATTTTTTCAATCGGCCATAAGCTCCTGAATAATCCGTAGTGTCAAAACAGCCTTCTGCTTGTTCTGTGATTCAAGGAAGTGTTATTGCATATGTAGAAAATAAACAATAAAATGTGATTATACCTGTGATACTATAGCAAGTTCTTACTTTTAAGCTGAATCATCGTATTGAACTTTACTTTGTCCCTTTGGACTTGGCTGCGAGCCACATTACTATCATCCAGATGTGTTAGTTTTGTGCCTATAAGTAAGATAATATAATATGTTGTGTTTGAATTGGAAGAGTGAAATAGTATTGTTGTATGGCTGCATGTATTTAAAACTAATGTGGTATGTACCAGATAAATTGCGTTGTCTAGGAGCAGTTGCCTTTCCTCCAAAAAATACATGTTTCAGAATAGTATCAGCTGTCGGACGATCTTTTGCAATAAATTTCAATGCCCATTGAAGGAGCTCTTTTGCAGAATCCTTATCTTCAAACAGTAGTTTACTGAGGTCGCGTTCTCTGTCATTCATTATGTTGTAGTTCCAAATATGTGAGTTTTTTCCGAAGGGGTGACAGCCGTAACTCCAAAGAAAGTAAAATACAAGACCTAGTGAGTAGATGTCAGCTTGCTTTGATATTACGTCGCTATTGTAGGTTTCTGGAGCTCTGTATCCATCTGTACCAACGCTTCGATTAGTTAAGGCAGTCACAGAGCGACCACTCGTCATTGGCTTACTCAAACCAAAATCAGCGATTTTGAGAGTTTTCTTGTCAAGAGAAAGCAAAACATTATGTGGTTTAAAGTCTCGGTGGATTATGTTGTTCTCATGAATGTAACTTATCCCTTCCAGCAATTGTTTTGCCTGAGAAATACTCAGTTGTGGATCGAAGGGAATGTTGTTGTTTTTGTTTTCAATGACATGGTCATATAGATTCTGTGTGTGGCAAAGTTCCATTGCTATGTAAATGTATGGAACGGGACCTTGGCGATAATCATTCGACTCGACAATCGAAACAACATGTTTATGTGGATTAAGTTTGGTTAACATCTGAGCTTCTCTCTTGTTTTCTTCATTATAACGTAGAGACTTTATCGCAAGCTTCCGCGTTCCAGTAATTTTACTTATTTGCTCCCCAAAGAAGACGTTGCCAGTTTTGTTGATATTTTTCTCATACCACATTCGTATGGTTTCTGAAAGCTTAATGCATTCTGAAATGACATATGGGACAAACATGTGAAAACTGGAACATTGATTGACAGGTTTAGAAACTCTGACTTGTGATTATAAGAAAATAAATGTTTTAATTTGATGTGATTTGCATCACTATAATTAAGTATTTTTATATACAGTAATGTGCATTGTATGAAGAATACAATGTTCTATGTTGCATGACAAACTATTCATACAGCTAATGTCTAGTATTTTCACCACAAATATATTTTTTTCGGTGCTCTTGAGATTTGACTACACACAGAGGCGTATCTAAGGTGTGGCATGTGCACTGGGTGCCAATTGAAGGGGGCTCCAGTGTGCAGTTGCTCTTGAAGTCAGACAAGGAATCCATGGATATCCGGAAGAAAGAAATATATCAGTGGAAGCAAGGAAGGTGTGGTTGCAATTTTTATGTTGTGCCTCAAATATTTTGGGCTGAAATTTTTGTCAAGTTATCTTAAAGATGAATGTCAGATGTTCGGACAGTAGCGCAATCTCAGTGCTTGCCATAGGCACCACTTTCCGTGGATACGCCTCTGCTCCTCAACCAAAACTCAATCTAACAGAAGATTTTCCTACAATGTCAGCATTTCAAATGTTTCATTTGAATTGATGCATTGCAGGAAAATGCAATTTTCACACGGTAAATAACGAAGTATGTACTATGTAAAGAGTAAATAATAGTCAACATTTGATAATAGTAAGGGCTGGCCTGACGGAACATTTTTCAAAGGGCACAGTGGAGTAGCGTGGGTTGTCAGCATTCTGGGCAAGGCAGATCTGTTGCAGCCCTTATCGGTACATTGCGCCCTATTTTAGCACACGCGAGACACACAGACAACAGCATTATGTTTTATCTCTGTGTTGGAATACTAAATTGAAATGGGAAATCACTCTATAAATAGGCAAGGATTACATACGGACATCATGGCCAGTAAAATACTGTCAAATGTTACGTGGCAACGTTTATTTCTTCTTCTGTCTTGAAAAACTGCATAAATGTTTTGAACATTGTGAGGAGAAGGTGACCTACACCTCACGCTATCCGACAGTCACCATTGTTTTTTTTTAATACTACATTATTATTCTCTTTTAAATGATATAAGTTTATTTAGGACTTTATATCTCTATGTTAAAACAGAAAGCAATTAAAATGTGAGCTTGAATGGTGTTCATGAATATATAATGTGAGCCTATATGGTGCTCGAGAGTTAATGGGTAAATCGGATCTAAGCACATTTTAATATGAAATTTTATACGTAAGCAAGCCGACTAGTGAACAAACAACATGTGCTGACACTGTAGATCACGTTTTGATAAGTAAATAGTAAATGTACTTTGTAATGTGTTGGTGTGTGTATTTGACTAATGATTAACCTAGTGTCTCTGATAAAGAATTATATACAAGTTAGATTTACAACAAGTTTAAAATTATTTCATTAGTTAGGTATAATTAATTTCCATACCCGATTCTTCATCAGGAATGCTCTTTTGGGATTCTAGAAAATATTCATATTGGTAATTACCATATAATTAGGCCGATTTTTTTTATTCTAGCAACAAAATTTAAGCAAAAATTTTTTTTACGATTGTTATCAGGATATTAGAATACAAAACAATATTGC
>QRAM01001072.1:0-11338 GCA_013436055.1 Halocynthia roretzi
CCTATGCCTTAACGCTTAACGCTTAACGCTTAACGCTTAACGCTTAACGCTTAACGCTTAACGCTTAACGCTTAACGCTTAACTCTTAACGCTTAACGCTTAACGCTTAACGCTTAACGCTTAACGCTTAACGCTTAACGCTTAACGCTTAACGCTTAACGCTTAACGCTTAACGCTTAACGCTTAACGCTTAACGCTTAACGCTTAACGCTTAACTGGGGCTTTGACGGGAAATCTTCTTCAGATATATATATGCCTCTAGGGAGGCTGGACCTGGGTTCTCTTAAAATTTGGTAGTGCATCTGGACCTCCGTACGAAACATGGGGGTGAAGATCTGCTGGGAGGTGATCAATCATATATTACACTTTATAATTATGAAGACTGTTAGTTAAAAAATAGAACCAAAAGTATATCAGAAATCGCTTTTTTATATCTCGCACGCATTGTCGTATTTCTTATGATTAGAAATTGGCTCATATTAAAACCAAATAGCACATATACTGTTTTTGTTTACAGTTTCGGCGTTCAGTCAGCGAAAACCAAATCATCAGATATGCGAGAAAGGACTAAATCACTTCCTGATTAAAATTGCGAGCGCCGAAGCATGAATATTTGTTGTTATTGTGAGTAATACCGATTATATAATTGCGAAAACAAAGTCCCAAACAATACAGTATGTCATCTATGTAATGCCCCGGCCTAATAATATAGGCTTAAGAATAAGTTCAGAAAGTGCTCATGTACAGGGGTGGTGATCTCCAGTAATAATACGCAATCGGGGTTTCCAGATGTCTCCCAAAACACGAAATCTGTCAATCAACCTTTTTCTTGGCAATGGACTAACTTAATTTGCTTATCCAATATTAGTATTTTTTAATGCTCTAACCAGGGAATATCACCTCTGACCCAGGTTCACTGCACCCACTTAATTGGCTCATTAATTAACAACATGTGGACAGTATCTGTGGTTTCAACTACTTATGAATTATATTGAGGTATCGGGTAGGATCTTTTGATGTAAGAGAGCAGAGAATCATTACGGGAGAAGGTTTGTTATATATTTCTCATCCAGCATAGCAGTCCATTTATAAACAACAGTCCAAGCAAGCAGGGCATTGCTCAAATGTCATTATGGTATTTTTACCTCAATGTAGCAAATATAATTATGATAACATATCTAAAATATTACTCTCACTCCTTTGTCAAACTTTTTCCTTGTAAGTAAATTTGATATTCCACAAAATAATCATGAGAAGCAGTAATTGGGTAGGAGGGGTACCCAACGCATCGCGGGTTTACTAGATCATCATGAAAGTTTATCCCAAATAAGTGACTGTCCGAAATGATGAAACAGTCTCCCGAATGTGGAATGTTTTGAAAATGACTAGGTGCATTCGTCATTGTTGGTGTTTTGTAAATAAGAGTAATCATTCTTGCTCGCCTCTTTACAACGGGATATGTGTATTCTACTTTGAAATTTATATAAAGAATTATAGCAAATGAAAAGTATAAATTGCCGAAAGTATTCTCATTAATTCATTCAAGAGCTTTCAAAGATCTATTGACTTTACGAAACGTTTCAAGAAATACGTAGGAAAACGTAAAGAAGGAAAATGCTGATGCAACTATTCTTGTTCATCGTAGTACTTACCAGCGCAATTCACGGTAAGTTATATGTTGCTGGAATAATAAGCAAAGCAATTTGGCCGAGTAAAAATGATAACATGAAGCCAAAGTTTTTACATTTAAATGTTAACAATGGATATTTGTTTAATATTCATTATGTAATTTAATGAAAAGATTCAAGTTTTCATAATATCAGCTGGTAATGAATTTTTAAGATTTATCGTTCATGAAGGAAGATTATTTTTCTGATATTAATATTATTATTTCATCTTTTTCAGCTCGTAATCTGGAACACAAATCCATGCAATGTGATTTTGAAACTTCGTCATGTGTGCCATGTTCTGATTTACTGTCACTCTATGAATCTGATGAATTTGGATGCCCGATAAGTTGTAACTGTGTTCACGATCCTGACATGTTATTTGAAGGCGACATCAAACTCGAAGGTATTTTTAACAACTCTTGATGTAACAATGTTACTGAGAATGATTTTCTTATAAAAAGATTTTTTAACTTGTTACAGGTGAAGGTCTGAATTATGCTAACAAGATCTACGGAGTAAATAAGGACGATGATGATGACGCCAGTCATGCATTCACGAGTACTCAACGATTGTACTGGCCTGCATCCAGTGACGGAATAGTTAGGATACCCTATATTTTTCATAGTAGTGCTAGTAAGTATACATTCATTTCTATACACATTGCATTACCTGAATTTTTATACTTCGATTAATCTACACTTGGAATTTTTGGATAATATAATATTACGTAAAATAAAATGGTCTCATAGATTAACATCTGCTATATCGTCCAGTCATTGACTTGACTGAATATCAATTCCGTTCAACTATTAGACTGCGCCCTTGGTTGATTGGGAAGGCTTAGGTGTTGGTAAAGGGGCATCATAATTCAATATACAATAACATCTACTTTTTTTATTGAGTCAAGGCAAGTAGATTTCGGTTAGCATAACCCACGAAGTCAGTATTTATCAATTCGCTTATCAGAAAAATAACTTTCTAGGTAGTACGACGCGGACTGCTATCATGGGAGCAATTGCTGAATACAGGCAACGTACTTGCATCCAGCTTGTGCCAAGAACCAATCAAGTAGCCTATATTCGATTCATAAGTGGTAATGGATGCTATTCTTTTGTTGGACGACAAGGTGGACGACAAGATGTAAGTAGTGTAGCACCAAATTGATATACCATATATCAAAATTTGCAAGTGGTCTATTTCAATTGTCAGATTTCCATACAAAATAATGGATGTACCTCGAGAGGAACAATAGTTCATGAAATCATGCACGCCATAGGATTTTGGCACGAACAATCAAGACCTGATAGAGACCAGTTCGTTAGAATAAACTTTCAAAATATACAACAAAGTAAATTCAAATTATTGAGTGATGGGTGAAATTTTACTCTGATATTTCAATTTTGTCTAAACTTCATATATTCGTCTTGTTGGAAAAATAGATAGGGAACATAATTTCCAAAGAAGGACTGCAAGCGAGATCAATTCTTTAGGATCGCCGTATGATTGCAGTTCTATTATGCATTATAGTACACGTGCTTTTAGTTCCAACGGGCAGCCAACTATAGCCGCGTATGTATTACTTATTTCTGATTGTTTTTGTAGGGAAAATAAAGTAAATAATAAATTTCTTTAATCGATCTAGGATCAATGCTAACACCTGCGTCATCCGAAGAGGGACCTCTTTCTCTGTACAAGATCTTGTACAAATCAATCGTGGTTATTGTGGTTAGTATTTTTTTCAATTATTTATAAATATTAGTAAGGTAATAAAGTAAGTTAATTATTAAATATTGAGGACGCAAACCACTGGAAATGTACGAAGTGGTTCGATTCATGTTCAGGCTAAATCAAGATATTCCAGTTTGATTTCGAGTTTCAGTTACAAATATAGTCTGGATACCCCTTGAATCCTTTCAGCATCATTTATGAAAAGATTTATGACGCATTTAATGAGATTTCGATGATTATATTGTATTGCTTAAATAGAATCAAGCATATGAGACCAAATTAATAAAGGAAATATCATAGAAGAAAAAGATTTTTTAAGAACCAAATAAGGATTTTAAACTATAAGAAAAAACAAACGGATGATTTGAAATTATCCATTTTAGACAATTATATTTAAATTTATTTTGGGTTCGTGGTTCAGGGATATGTTCATTTCTCATGTGAGGTTATTGAACATCGGGTTATATGTTCTAGTGTAACAATTAGGATCAGTTCGATTTCCTTGAAAATATGGAAATATTAAATATATAGAGATTTAATGAAATTCACTCGATGTAGAATCAACTACATCAACAGGAACTACAACCACAACCACAGCAACAGCATCAACAGCAACCACAACAACAGGTAATTAATATAAATCTATATATTTTTCTCAAGAATAAATATATAACCACTGAATTGTTTTTTTCACTCTATTTTCATATATTTTATTTTTCTCATTAGGCTGCTCCAATGTTGACCAATATGATTCTAGGTAAGTTTATTTCCTTGTTATGATCTCTACAGAAATGAAGTTTTTTTTTATAGACTTTTGCAATACTCTATTCACAGATGTCAAGGATGGGCAAACCGAGGTTTTTGCACTAGGAGCTATGTAGCATTCATGACGACAAACTGTAGGGAAGCTTGCGGTTTGTGTGGTGAGTAAATTTTTTCGAGTTTCAGTTAAAAACATGTTCTGGATGCCAGTTAAAATTGGTTTGAACTCCATTGATGAAGATTTTTGACGCATTTCGTTAAATTTCGATGATTTGATGATTGATTTGATGATTCGTATTGCTTAAAGAGCTTCAAAGCGTATAAGACTCAATTGATAAAAAAAAATCAAGGAAAGATTTTTTTCAAAACCAAATGAAGATTTTAAACTTTTAGAAAAACAACGGATGATTTGAAATTATCCATTTTAGACAAATATATTTGAATAATTCTTCTGCGTTCGTGGTTCAGGGTGGTGTTGATATCCCATGTGCGAATATATTGTCCCTATTGAACATCGGACAGTATGTTTTTGTTTTAGGCTAAAAGTTTAGATCAGTTCGATTCCCTTGAAAATATCGAAATATTTTTGATAACATAGGTCATAGAGGTTTTAATAAAATTCACTTGATGCAGGTTCAACAACAACTACACTGGCGGGTATTTAATATAAACCAATTATAATTTATTTTTCTTAAGAATAAATATACAACCACTGAATTGTTTATCACTGTATTTATATATTTTTTATTGTTTTTTCTCTATAGGCTGCTCCAATATTCGCCCTGATTTTGCGTGAGTTTATTTCCCTGTTGTTATCTGTATCAAAATAGAGTTATTTTTTTATATACTGCAGTTAGCGACAGTGCGTAAGTCAACTTTTAGGATATATATATATATATATATATATCAAAGTAAAAATGTCTTTAATGTATATTTTTATCATCTTATTCTCAGTTGTTCATATTGGGCGGGAAGAAATTACTGCACTGAAACCTACGTAGCGTTCATGACGATCTACTGTAGACAAGCTTGTAACTTATGTTAAGAATGTGAGTTAATAGCGCCAATGACATTACAAGTACTTAAAAAAGCTCTTCAACTAATAGGTGAACTCAAAAGTAATTTCATGTAATTTCATTTTCAGACTGAAAAAAAATATTTGATTGGATTTCGGCACATACACGCAATTCGGCACAAACACACCGGAAAAGTTTCGCTATTTTGAAAAAGAATTTCCAATATATATTATTATGAAGAACACTTGTTATAGAAATTACATTTATTGATAACATTTAAGTCGCCTATATAAATATATAAATATAGTAAAATTCCGACATTCCGTTTCATTTGGCATTGGTCAAGTGCTTCTTGAAATTATGAAGATTTAATATATATATAACCATTCGTCCACTAATTCCTAATTTAGTAAAACATCGATCCACATACGGCAATATATAATTCATTGAATAGAAGGACTCAATTTACATTGTAATATACCCATTAACTGTACTTTTCGTGGTGGAAATGGGTTTTAGGTACTAAGAGAAATATATTGGAAAAGTCGGTGAGGATGAGATTGCGGAAGAAGTGATGGTAGACTCTTGGTAAAATTTTCCCATTTCCACCACTATATACTTTCCACTTACTGATTACTGATTATATATTATCCAACATTTATACTCTCTAATGCTTGATTATTGTTTGATTATCATTTGATTCTGTCATATACTCCATTATAACACCAATCTCTTTAATAAATCACACGAATCAATTTTGATATTCTATGACAGCAAATTTAGACAGATATATGGATAATTAGCAAAAAATTTCTCTAGTTCATAGGTTTTCTCCTTTCTCAAATCACAGCGAGAATTCCAGTATAGTTTTCATTGTGAATATTTCAGTTGATGAAAGTACAATAACATAAAGCAGGAAAGCATGAGGTATTAATATTTTCACGACAAATCATGATATTTTAGACGATTTCCGAATTTCCGGAGTTCCGGATTAAAGAGGGATTTTACGCCAATTTTCTCTTTATCAANGGCATTCCATATACACAGTACATATTATAATATAAGCTAAGCCAACACATAACGAATACAAAATGATTTCTTATATCTCGAACGAATCGTCGTATCTTTATGATTCGAATTGTTATTGGAATGATTTCGCAATCACCGTGAAATTACCTCATGCGATAATAATTCACACATTCTGTTTATGTTTACAGTTTCGGCGTTCAGTAAAGGAAACCAAATCATCAGAATTGCGAGCAAGGACTAAATCACTTCCTGAATGAACTCGCAAGCGGTTCGGCGGTTTCAGTCGTCTTCCACAAACAAGAATACACTGATTTGAAACACGAAATCTGTCATTTAACCTTTTCTTAGCAATGGAATAACTTAACTTGCTCATCCAATATCAGTATTTTCTTTTAATGAAGTAACTGGGCAATATCACGGGAACACCTGTTACATATCATAATAATTCACATTCTTATACAAAAGCCCTTATGATCTTGTATATATTGGAAATGCATATCAGACCCTCTACCTATGACAGCACATAGTAACAGACTAGGTGTTGACACTGGCCCGGGCTCACTTTACCTACATAATCGGTTCATTAGTTGACAACATGTAGTGGCCCCAACAAGTGGTCAATAGCTGTGGTTCCCACTACTCATGAATTATATTAAGATATCAGGGAAGATCTTTTGATATATAGCAGAGAATCATTAGGGATGAAAGCAGGAATATTCCATTATATATTTCTAATTTAACCTAGCTTCCCATTTTAAGCAGTTCATCTCAATGTAGCAATTATAATCATGGTGAAATATTAAAAACTTCCCATTCATTCATTCGTCAAACTTGACCTCTATCAATAATTGGGTATGTTATTCAAAACAAGTGGTCGTCCAAAATAGTTAAATAGTCTTAAATAGTCCGAAGGTGGAATGTTTTTAAAATGACTAAGTGCATTTGTCATCATTGCTGTTATGTAAATAAAAGTAATTGCTCACTTTCATTGCGACAGGAGATGAATCATTATATGAAATATGTGTATTCCATTTTAAACTTATAATAAAGAATGATAGCAAATGAAAAGTATAAATTGCCGACAGCCTTCTCATAAATTCATTCAGAGCTCTCCAAGGTCTATAAGAAACATTTCAAGAAGTCTGAAGCAAAACGGAAAAAAGGGAAATGCTGAAGCAACTATTCTTGTTCATCGCAGCACTTACCAGCACAATTCACGGTAAGTCACATACATGTTGCTGGGTTAACCAGCAAAGCAATTTGGCAGATATTTATGATATTTTTTTTATAAAATAGGCGAAAGTTACTAGATCTACATGTTAACAATGGATATTTGTTTAATATTCATTATGTAATTTAATGAAAAGATTCAAGTTTTCATAATATCAGCTGGTAATGAATTTTTAAGATTTATCTTTCATGAAGGAAGATTATTTTTCTGATATTAATATTATTATTTCATCTTTTTCAGCTCGTAATCTGGAACACAAATCCATGCAATGTGATTTTGAAACTTCGTCATGTGTGCCATGTTCTGATTTACTGTCACTCTATGAATCTGATGAATTTGGATGCCCGATAAGTTGTAACTGTGTTCACGATCCTGACATGTTATTTGAAGGCGACATCAAACTCGAAGGTATTTTTAACAACTCTTGATGTAACAATGTTACTGAGAATGATTTTCTTATAAAAAGATTTTTTAACTTGTTACAGGTGAAGGTCTGAATTATGCTAACAAGATCTACGGAGTAAATAAGGACGATGATGATGACGCCAGTCATGCATTCACGAGTACTCAACGATTGTACTGGCCTGCATCCAGTGACGGAATAGTTAGGATACCCTATATTTTTCATAGTAGTGCTAGTAAGTATACATTCATTTCTATACACATTGCATTACCTGAATTTTTATACTTCGATTAATCTACACTTGGAATTTTTGGATAATATAATATTACGTAAAATAAAATGGTCTCATAGATTAACATCTGCTATATCGTCCAGTCATTGACTTGACTGAATATCAATTCCGTTCAACTATTAGACTGCGCCCTTGGTTGATTGGGAAGGCTTAGGTGTTGGTAAAGGGGCATCATAATTCAATATACAATAACATCTACTTTTTTTATTGAGTCAAGGCAAGTAGATTTCGGTTAGCATAACCCACGAAGTCAGTATTTATCAATTCGCTTATCAGAAAAATAACTTTCTAGGTAGTACGACGCGGACTGCTATCATGGGAGCAATTGCTGAATACAGGCAACGTACTTGCATCCAGCTTGTGCCAAGAACCAATCAAGTAGCCTATATTCGATTCATAAGTGGTAATGGATGCTATTCTTTTGTTGGACGACAAGGTGGACGACAAGATGTAAGTAGTGTAGCACCAAATTGATATACCATATATCAAAATTTGCAAGTGGTCTATTTCAATTGTCAGATTTCCATACAAAATAATGGATGTACCTCGAGAGGAACAATAGTTCATGAAATCATGCACGCCATAGGATTTTGGCACGAACAATCAAGACCTGATAGAGACCAGTTCGTTAGAATAAACTTTCAAAATATACAACAAAGTAAATTCAAATTATTGAGTGATGGGTGAAATTTTACTCTGATATTTCAATTTTGTCTAAACTTCATATATTCGTCTTGTTGGAAAAATAGATAGGGAACATAATTTCCAAAGAAGGACTGCAAGCGAGATCAATTCTTTAGGATCGCCGTATGATTGCAGTTCTATTATGCATTATAGTACACGTGCTTTTAGTTCCAACGGGCAGCCAACTATAGCCGCGTATGTATTACTTATTTCTGATTGTTTTTGTAGGGAAAATAAAGTAAATAATAAATTTCTTTAATCGATCTAGGATCAATGCTAACACCTGCGTCATCCGAAGAGGGACCTCTTTCTCCGTACAAGATCTTGTACAAATCAATCGTGGTTATTGTGGTTAGTATTTTTTTCAATTATTTATAAATATTAGTAAGGTAATAAAGTAAGGTAATTATTAAATATTGAGGACGCAAACCACTGGAAATGTACGAAGTGGTTCGATTCATGTTCAGGCTAAATCAAGATATTCCAGTTTGATTTCGAGTTTCAGTTACAAATATAGTCTGGATACCCCTTGAATCCTTTCAGCATCATTTATGAAAAGATTTATGACGCATTTAATGAGATTTCGATGATTATATTGTATTGCTTAAATAGAATCAAGCATATGAGACCAAATTAATAAAGGAAATATCATAGAAGAAAAAGATTTTTTAAGAACCAAATAAGGATTTTAAACTATAAGAAAAAACAAACGGATGATTTGAAATTATCCATTTTAGACAATTATATTTAAATTTATTTTGGGTTCGTGGTTCAGGGATATGTTCATTTCTCATGTGAGGTTATTGAACATCGGGTTATATGTTCTAGTGTAACAATTAGGATCAGTTCGATTTCCTTGAAAATATGGAAATATTAAATATATAGAGATTTAATGAAATTCACTCGATGTAGAATCAACTACATCAACAGGAACTACAACCACAACCACAGCAACAGCATCAACAGCAACCACAACAACAGGTAATTAATATAAATCTATATATTTTTCTCAAGAATAAATATATAACCACTGAATTGTTTTTTTCACTCTATTTTCATATATTTTATTTTTCTCATTAGGCTGCTCCAATGTTGACCAATATGATTCTAGGTAAGTTTATTTCCTTGTTATGATCTCTACAGAAATGAAGTTTTTTTTTATAGACTTTTGCAATACTCTATTCACAGATGTCAAGGATGGGCAAACCGAGGTTTTTGCACTAGGAGCTATGTAGCATTCATGACGACAAACTGTAGGGAAGCTTGCGGTTTGTGTGGTGAGTAAATTTTTTCGAGTTTCAGTTAAAAACATGTTCTGGATGCCAGTTAAAATTGGTTTGAACTCCATTGATGAAGATTTTTGACGCATTTCGTTAAATTTCGATGATTTGATGATTGATTTGATGATTCGTATTGCTTAAAGAGCTTCAAAGCGTATAAGACTCAATTGATAAAAAAAAATCAAGGAAAGATTTTTTTCAAAACCAAATGAAGATTTTAAACTTTTAGAAAAACAACGGATGATTTGAAATTATCCATTTTAGACAAATATATTTGAATAATTCTTCTGCGTTCGTGGTTCAGGGTGGTGTTGATATCCCATGTGCGAATATATTGTCCCTATTGAACATCGGACAGTATGTTTTTGTTTTAGGCTAAAAGTTTAGATCAGTTCGATTCCCTTGAAAATATCGAAATATTTTTGATAACATAGGTCATAGAGGTTTTAATAAAATTCACTTGATGCAGGTTCAACAACAACTACACTGGCGGGTATTTAATATAAACCAATTATAATTTATTTTTCTTAAGAATAAATATACAACCACTGAATTGTTTATCACTGTATTTATATATTTTTTATTGTTTTTTCTCTATAGGCTGCTCCAATATTCGCCCTGATTTTGCGTGAGTTTATTTCCCTGTTGTTATCTGTATCAAAATAGAGTTATTTTTTTATATACTGCAGTTAGCGACAGTGCGTAAGTCAACTTTTAGGATATATATATATATATATATATATCAAAGTAAAAATGTCTTTAATGTATATTTTTATCATCTTATTCTCAGTTGTTCATATTGGGCGGGAAGAAATTACTGCACTGAAACCTACGTAGCGTTCATGACGATCTACTGTAGACAAGCTTGTAACTTATGTTAAGAATGTGAGTTAATAGCGCCAATGACATTACAAGTACTTAAAAAAGCTCTTCAACTATTAGGTGAACTCAAAAGTAATTTCGTGTAATTTCATTTTCAGACTGAAAAAAAATATTTGATTGGATTTCGGCACATACACGCAATTCGGCACAAACACACCGGAAAAGTTTCGCTATTTTGAAAAAGAATTTCCAATATATATTATTATGAAGAACACTTGTTATAGAAATTACATTTATTGATAACATTTAAGTCGCCTATATAAATATATAAATATAGTAAAATTCCGACATTCCGTTTCATTTGGCATTGGTCAAGTGCTTCTTGAAATTATGAAGATTTAATATATATATAACCATTCGT
>QRAM01001073.1:0-11321 GCA_013436055.1 Halocynthia roretzi
ACGATGAATATAACATGAAATGAATACTGTTCAGTGTACACAATCTAGATATATCAATGCATCCTGTCAATTCTTGACTTCCAAATAAAGATTACCATTATTATTTACAAACATTAGATAACGAAGAATATTACGTCATCAATCATCATAAACAAATATTAAAATTCATATAGTCGTTCCTTCGTATCCGCGATTGCAAGCGCAAAATTTAAAAATTAGAAATAAAAAAATAGCGATCAGTAAGTTTCAGAATGTCGCTGTTCGCATTCGTTAGTTACTGCAGTAATCGCAGTAGCTATGTTATCAAAGCCCTTAATGATTGTGATAATGGGACCAAAGTAAACTTCTTATCATTATCAGAGACATTGTACAGTATCATCGTATTATTATTAGGATATATCATCTCATCATCGATTGTTGGGATTCACAAAATGACATTGCAGAAATAGCGGGATCGCTTTAAATCGTTGCAATATTATTAGGCCTCCGTATGAGCTAGCTGTATTATATAGATTGAAGATTTACTATGTAATACATAATTCCAATATTCATGTGTCATTAACATGATCACTTTCAGAGTAATTAATGAACCGTAAGCTGTACTGTTGCTAGAAAATGATAAAATTGAAATGGTCACTTTGCTCAAGTGAATATAATTCCAGTTAATATAATTCGTTTTGTTATATTTTTATGAAGTAATTACGTCATTGGTGTGATGTGATGATTTCACTCGAATTCGAATAAGAATTGCTCGAAATCTACTTTTGTATCTCCAGCTTTTTGTTTGATCAAATCTTTGTCAACGGATGACAGATCCGCACTATTCCATAGCACGAACTCTTCCGGATGACATCTATGAACAAGATCTGCAATTGCTTCCAAGTCATCGCGTGAAGGATCATATGGCGTCGAATATTCCAATACCTTGATCTGATAATTAATAAATACCAAATATCATCAAATAACATCTTTCACAATGTGAAACTGTCTTTATCTATTTGACCGCTGTGCACTTCAACATTCCAGAGCAATAACAACAACAACTGTTCATAATAGGAAGGTTTTGTGACATTCAACCCCATGCACTTAGCTGGAGCAGTAGAGTATGTTCTTATTCGTAACGTTCCAATGTTTGTTATGAAACTGAGCTTTATCAAGGAATGGATAATTAATTGAACTTTTGCTAATACAGTGTCACAATTCTGAATTGTTATTATGCGCGCAGTTCGAATATAAAAGCATCGGCCGAACTCTGAATGAAATTTTCAGGAAATCAGCGAATTCTGGAGAATACGAAGTTAAAGTCGTGTCTGTATATGGTCGTGTATTTGTAGATGTGTATAGAGATCTACATACTATTGTTTGTATGCTATCTTCTCCCTCAGTAATAGGTTCGATCGTATTAAAATTTGGTAAATGTATGGATTTCTATTTGGTGTCTTTGTTTTCGGTCTCCATCTACTCTGAAAAACAGGATATTTCACAACCACGAAGTTTTCCTAAAATGAATTTGAATCCAGTGCCCTAATATTACAAAAAATACAATATGGATGCACGTCATTTAATATTTAGACGTGGGTAAAATTGCCTCATCCAAGGTTCCCCAACATTTAATGACGATGAAAACATAGTAAACAACTTTATTATATTAGAGGCAACTGCTCCCATTTGTGATTAATTTGAGAATCAGGAGTTTGCTATTCTCAATTCAAAATCAGGAGAATTTACAGATTTTGTACCTTTGAATCAGCCAGACCTTCCTGTAGACTTTTGGATTCATCTGTCGATAAGTTGCAGAACTTCATCTTCAATTCTTCGACTTGACATTTGTAAACTATGGATCCGATCGTTTTGCAACCATCTGCTCCCATTTTTTGGTTCCCTGTGACGTCAAGAATTTTGATCTAAATTCAATAAAACGATATGAACATTGAGGTCCTGTAGTAACAAACTAGGCAAGAGTATATTCGGGGTTAAAGTGGGCTTGCCTGTTTTATACAACCGGATATATTATCTATCTAGTCCATTTCATACGCATACCCCACTTGTGTTCCCCATAAATAATTCTGGAAGACCAAATCTTAACAGCCATTGATTTTTGTTGTTGTCAAATATGACGTAATAAACAATAAATAACAATACTATTATCCACTGGAAATGCTGTAGCAGTACGGTATGTCGGATCTATCTTTTTCATAACGCTTGCAAGTTTGTTATGAAGCTAATTTTTATCAAGGAATGGATAAAAATCCCCATTAAAATACATGTAATGAGAAGTCTAATCAAGTATTAAATGACGTGCATCCTATCAAGTGAGCAATCCGTAATATTGAATACTTTTTTACCATAGACACTTCTGACTATAATTTGCCACTCCTTGTGTATTGTTTGTATGCTACCTTCTCCACAGTAATAGGTTCGATCGTATTAAAATTTAGTAAATGTATGAATTTCTATCTGGTGTTTTTGTTTTAGCTCTCCACCTACTCTGGAAAACAGGATATTTCACAACCACGGAGTTTTCTTAAAATGAATTTAAATCCTGTGCCCTAATATTACAAAATATACATTATGGATGCACGTCATTTAATATCTAGACGTGGGTAAAATTGCCTCATCAAAGGTTCCCCTACATTTAATGATGATGGGAACATAGTAAACATAGTGCTCAATTCGAAATCAGGAGAATTTCCAGATTTTGTACCTTTGAATCAGCCAAACCGTCATATAAACCTTTGATTTCATCTGTTGATAAGTTGCAGTACCTCATCTTCAATTTTTCGACTTGACATTCGTAAACTATGGATCCAATCGTTTTGCAACCATTTGTTCTCATGTTTTTATTCCAATCGACGTCAAGAATTTTGATCTGAATTCAATAAAACGATATAAACATTGAGGTACTGCAGTAACCCATTAGGCAAATATAGACCATTGTTAAGGACTTTGTCTTAAACCGCTGAACTTTTACCCAAGACTTTCTCCACACTTAATATTACCATATTAGAAGAATAAAAAGAAAAGGACTGAAAAAAACCTATCATGGACGTTAGAAAATATCTTAAGTAAGTCTTTTATACCGCATAATTGAATATTTGTGCGTATGTTTGCCTGTTTGCATTTTTCTCTCAGTCCCGTGGACTAATTTATTTCAAAAAGAGATTAAAATATTTATGGAGAAATTTACTTCGAAATATAATGTCTGAGGAGACTGAGACGGCTATTTGTTCAAAGGCCCTCCACTGCTCTTGATGGTCTTATGTATGTAAATCGAGATCACACAGACATACTGTATAAACTTACAGACACTACCGGTCTGTTTTATGAATATTCAGGTGTACCAACCGAAAATATACCGCTGCCCAGAGTATATTCGGTGTTAAAGTGGGCTTGCCTGTTTTATATAACCGGATATATTACCTCTCTAGTTAAATCCTGTGCCCTAATATTACAAAAAATACATTATGGATGCACGTCATTTAATATCTAGACGTGGGTAAAATTGCCTCATCAAAGGTAGTAAATAGTCAAAAAAAGTAAACAACTTTATTATATTAGAGACAGCTGCTCCCAATTTGTTATTAATTTGAGAATCAAGAGTTTGCTATGCTAAATTCGAGATCAGGAGAATTTACAGATCTTGTATCATTTTGTATATGTACCTTTGAATCAGCAAGACCTTCCTGTAAACCTTTGGTTTCATCTGTCGATAAGTTGCAGGCAATGATCTTCAATTCCTCGACTTGACATTTGTAAACTATGGATCCGATCGTTTTGCAAACATCTGTTCCCATGTTTTTATTCCAACCGACGTCAAGAATCTTGATCTGAATTCAATAAAACGATATAAACATTGAGGTACTGTATTAACCCATTAGGTAAATATAGACCATTGTTAAGGACCTTGTCTTAAGCCCAAAAAATTCCCAAATAATGTAATGAAGAGTCAAATCAAGTATTAAATGACGTGCATCCTATCAAGTGAGCAATCCGTAATATTGAATACTTTTTTTTCCTATAGACACTTCAGACTATAATTTTCCACTCCTTGTGTATTGTTTGTATGCTATCTTCTCCTCAGTAATAGGTTCGATCATATTAAAACCTAGTCAATGTATGAATTTTTATCTGGTGTCTTTGTTTTAGGTCTCCACCTACTCTGGAGAACAGGATATTTCACAACCACGAACTTTTCCCTAAAATGAATTTAAATCCAGTGCCCTAATATTACATAATATACATTCTGGATGCACGTCATTTAATATCTAGACGAGGGTAACATTGCCTCATCAAAGGTTTCCCGTCATTCAATGATGATGGGAACATAGTAAACAACTTTATAATATTAAAGACAGCTTCTCCCATTTGTTATTAATTTGAGAGTCAGGAGTTTGCTATGTTCAATTCGAGATCAAGAGAATTTCCTGATTTTGTACCTTTGAATCAGAAAGACCTTCCTGTAAACTTTTGGATTCATCTGTCGATAAGTTACAGGCAATCATCTTCAATTCTTCGACTTGACATTCGTAAACTATGGATCCAATCGCTTTGCAACCATCTGTTCCCATGTTTCTATTCAAACCGACGTCAAGAAATTTGATCTGAATTCAATAAAACGATATGAACATTGAGGTACTGTAGTAAGAAATTAGGCAAATATAGACCATTGTTAAGGACTGTTTTAAGCCGCTGAACCTTTACCGAAAAAAATTCTCCACACTTCATATTACCATATTAGTAGGATAAGAAGAAACGGACTGAAAGTAACCTATCATAGACGTTAGAAAATATATTAAGTAAGTCTTTTATACCACATAATTGAAATTTTGTGCGTATGTGTGCCTGTTTGCCTTTTACTCTCAGTCCCGTGGACTAATTATTTTCAAAAAAAGATTAAAATATTTAGGGGGAAATTGCTTATCTTTATCAAGGAATGGATAAAAATCCCCATTAAAATACATGTAATGAGGAGTCAAATCAAGTATAAAATAACGTCCATCCTATCAAGTGAGCAATCTGTAATATTGAATATTTTTTTCCCATAGACACTTCGGACTATAATTTGCCACTCCTTGTGTATTGTTTGTATGCTACCTTCTCCACAGTAATAGGTTCGATCTTAATAAAATTTAGTAAATTTATGAATTTCTATCTGGTTGTCTGTTTTTGGTCTCCACCTACTCTGGAGAACAGGATATTTCATAACCACGAAGTTTTCCTAAAATGAATTTAAATCTAGTGCCCAAATATTACAAAAAATAAATCATGGATGCACGTCATTTAATATCTGGACGTTGATAAGATTGCCTCATGCAAGGTTCCCCGACATTTAATGATGATGGGAAAATAGTAAACAACTTCATTATATTAGAGACAGCTGCTCCCATTTGTAATTAATATGCAAGAATATGACGCGCATCGTAGATCAGATAGTTTGCAAAATTAGACATTGCAAGTTATAGAACTGACGTCATGAATATTGATCTGAATTCTAAAAAAACGACATAAACATTTAAGTACTGTATTAACCCATTAGGCGAAAATTTAGCATTGTAAGGACTTTGTCTTAAGCCGCTGAATCTTCAACGTATAATTTCTCTACACTCCATATTACCATATTATAAAAATAAAAATACTGTTTCCTGACAGACTGATTTTTGGCTTCTAAATATGACGTGATCTCATGAAAAATGGAGAAACTGTGTGTATTTTCGTTCGCCCATAACTCCAAGAGTTCTTGACTAAGCACTCTGAAAACTTCCACGGTGAAGTCAGTAATAAATTTTATGAGGTCACAAAAGCAATTTTTTTTAATCTGTATGTTAGGGGAAAAGAATGGGAAACTTATTCTCTTCTCAAGAGCAATGGGAACAGCAAATGAAGATCAATATTTTGAACTAAGACAAGCTATTTACCACTATTCCTTTCAGGTCAACAGGATATAACTCCTACAAATTCCCCATTTGAATTAATGAAGAAAGGTCGGGTCACATAACGCAAGCAGCTAGTAAACAATAAATAACAATACCGATTCTGGCCTTTACAGGATACTAATGTTGAACAAAAACCAAGATGGCAGGAACAATCGCACATATCATGTCGATTGAAGTAATTAAGTGATGTTACAAATCTTTGAAAACCATATTTACCTTTACTTGAGAAGATTGTATTCCTTCATTGAGAATGTTGACAGTTTCGGAGTTGAGACTGCAGTTGCCCAACTTCACCAGTGTTACTTCCGAGCAATGACGCAGCATTGATGATATCACGTGCATATCATGTGGTGCAAGAGGTTGATCCTCAATGTTGATCTGAGTAACTTTGGATTGAATAAACTCGCTGTCATTGCTCTCATAGAGAGAAGCGAATAATTCAAGTTGTTTCCTGGATTTTGAAGTACTGCTTTGTAGTTGTTTGCTCAGACTCTGCTTCAGAATTTGCCTTTTCAGGTGGACTTCGGAAACTAAATAAAAATCAAAGCTAATAAGTTTAATTCATAATTTAATACATAATAGCCACCCGGGTGTTCCCAGGGGAAATATGTAATATTTCTTGCGGCCTTGTGGACTCCCAGATACGAGCTATTTTACGCGATTCGAATAGTGTAAAACTGTAAACAGTTTTAAATGTCGTACATCTTACATTTAATACTAAAAATTTCATTATAAATTATGTTTGATTACCATACAATGCAAACTTATTTAAACTGCTTAGAAGAAGTAAAAAGGAAAAGAGAGCTCGATCGAAACTACTAACCATGAATAAGATCTTCATTTACACAGCTGTATGTTTCTTCATTCAAGAGAACTCCACAAACGAATCTTCTGACGACTGACCAATGATCTTCGTGTAAGCTTTCATTCACGAACTTGGTGAATGCTTTGAGTTCTTTCTCAATGATGCAGAGGGCGGACAAAAGTTCCTGTATAGACTGATGACAGAAGAAAAGACGATAATCACCTTCCATCAGATATTTACTGAACAGTGTTGAACCAGGAACAGAGACTACGAGATCACGGACTGCCTCTGGAATAAGACTAAACTCCTTAAGATCTTCGTGTTTGAATAACACTCTCCTTTCCTTGGTTCCTTTGAAAGCCATTTGTTTGAGACCTCCAAGAATTTCCTTGATTTTTTCTCTTTCATGGGCGTGCCCTGATCGCTGAAAGATTTGAAGAATTCTCGTTATTACTCCTGACATGGTATCTGGTGGATTTTCTGGATCGGATTTATAAACGATCACGATGAACACGAGGAAGATAGGAATTGATCCAAGAGGAACTAGAGCTGGAGATTTAGTACACATGCGATCCCATAAATTCTCTCCATCTTCTCCTGCAAGCCCAATAAAAACCTGCTTTCTGTCTTCCATTGTAAATCCAGCAAGTCCAATGATCTGATGAGGACGTAGATTCCCTGTGAATGATGAGAGAGCATACTCTCGGGATGAAATGATGATCAAGACATTCGGAAATAGATTTCCTTCCAGTATATTCTTCATGATAGTTGAAGTACTTGATTTGCCTTCATATCGTATTGGATTAGAATTTCCTTGGAGACTCCAGGTCGCCTGATCTAATCCATCGAAGAAGAAAACAGCCCTATCCTGATTATTTTGCAGCCATTCGAATCCATGAATTATCGAATCTTGCTTCACGTTTGCCATAACATTGCCAAACAGCAAATCACATGGTGTAATTTTCTTTGAGACTCGAATATCTCGAATGTTGAGATAATGAACGAATTCAGGTTTGAATGGTTTGTTTTCGCCTTTTCGAATCAAAATATTTCCATGAATAACATCACGAGCAAGTCGTTTCATCAGTGTGGTTTTTCCTGAACCAGCTTGACCAACGATAGCTTTGTATCTTTGTGTTTGCATCTTCAGTTCGCCCCTCTTTTGTTTCTCTGCACTGCTCGAGGCATATTCCTTCTCTTCGGTGAATTGTAATATCTCATGTTTTGAAATGTCTTCTCCTTCCTTATGATTTTCTTCCAACGTGAGAACGTTTTCTTTTACATATTCCTGAGTTTCTTCGTTTCCTTTTTCCGATTTCTTTCCGGTAAAAAAGTTTTTGACTCTCTGACCTCGTGTTGATTTGACTTTAGGAACCCAGTCGCCTCTATAAAACATTATTTTCCTCAGGCGTGGAGTAAATTCTTTTTCCGGTTCAGTGAGCTTTTGTTCTCTATAACTATCGGCGACTCCTCCACTCGTCTCTTTCAAAGATCTTTTTTTCACACTTTCGCAAAATTCTTTCACAAGTTTATCTGAAGTGAAATACAGATTTTTCTGAACGAAACATCCATTACTCGGTACTCGGTAGTAGTCAAGATACTTTCTTTTCTTTCCAGTCATTTCGATTAGGCTAAATTCAACGCAGCAACAATTAGGCTAAATTTCAAAACGTTGAGAAAGAAGGGTGCCATTTAATGATTGAAAAATCACTCTCAACCGTTGCCGGGTTGCGTTGCTGCGTTGTCTCAGTTGAATACAGCGCTCGCGTTGCGCGCGTCTAGCTTAGATTTGACGAAGCGTCTTGAACAGTTGCTAGTAAAATAGCAGTCCCACAACATCAGTAGGCCTAGCCTACATTCTATCACCAAAAGAATCTTAAGCAAACAATTTTGTGACTTGATCGTGCTAAACACACATGATTAACTTAGCTGACAATGACATATGCTTTTCTGGCAGTAACATACCTTCCTAAATGAACCACCACGTTAGGCTAACTCGCTGCGGCTGCGTTTTCTTAGTACAATACAGCGCTGGTGATGCGCGCGTCTGATCTAGACATTCTATGACGTAACAGCGGTGAAAAAAAAATACCGACCAGCTGTTTGGACTTGTTTGTAGACTGGCCTTCAAAATCACCTGAACTAAGAACTCCCTTCGGTAAAATAAATTTCGGCATTTTGATCCAGGGCTCGCGGCCCCCCTGGAAATCACTGACGTCCCCCTGNCATTTTGATCCAGGGCTCACGCCCCCCCCCTGGAAATCCCTGACGCCCCCCTGGGGGGGGGGGGCGCCCCCCAGGTTAAGAACTACTAGACTCAAGTAGATACGGAAGGGACGAAGCGTTAAGAATTACAGTAAAGTACTACAGTACAACAAGCTACTAAATTCAAGCCGCCAAAACGAAAGACTTGTGAGTAAATAGCAAAAGTACGACGGAAACTCTTCTGAAGTGCCCTCGTTCCAAAACAAATCCTGGTGTCAAGAATTACGCCAGAAACATTTCAATTTGACGAACAATCATCAAAACAACTTATCCTGTAACATAGAGCTTACACGGGTTTTACTGGGAAAGTTTGTTTTACTTTTCATAATTTTGCTGCCAGCCTGTTGCTACTACCTAATAATATTAATGACAACCAGACTCACCGACATCTGCTTTGCTAGGCTCCGGAATTTTCTGTGGCTGCATATGTTTATGAACGTGGAGAATAGTGCCAACATTTTGAGCATGAACCACCGCACCTTCTGCATGAACTTCATCAGCATGCTGGATCACAGTGTCAATCTCTGAAAGCAAAACAAATCATATTATACAGTGTTAGTGACTGAATTAACACTTGAACCATTTCGTTACCAAATAACATGTGACTGACTTAATAATTGAACCATATATGGAATTTCTGCATCGAAAACATGAGATTTATAGTTAATTCATGGTAAACAAAACTGGGAACAAGCAGATATTAGAAAATTGATGCTACCTACGACTTTGGAGCAAACTTGTCGGTTGTGTACCTAAACACCTGACTATCGCTTTCAAAACAATGTTACGAATGAGTAGATGATGAATATCAAACAATATAACCTAACTGAACCTAATTCATGAGTCATGCAATACGGCACAGCAATACAATATACACAGCGCTGCTAGGTACTAGTTATCATACCTTGATTAACTTGAATATTTTGTGGATTGATGATGTTTGCATGTTTTGATCGAACATTGGCATCCACTGCATGAACCTCTGCATGCTCAGCGTGAATCTCTGCATCTTGTGTAGTTACCATTATGTCATCAGTATGAGCTATTACGTCATCTGCATGCTGGATAATAGTTTCAGCCTCGATGTGACCTGCAGAATAAAACATATTGCATTATTTGGCATTGTATAGAAGTAGATAATATGATTTATGAAACATACTTGGTTCATCTGTGTGTGATACTGGTGCAGGTGTGACTTCTTCAACTACATCACGTACGCCTGTATCCCCATGACTTGTTGCTTTACTACTACTTGCTTTCTTTGTCTTACTTGCTCCTGCAATAACAAATGTTATTGTTGTTATTTTTTACAATGATGGAGATTTCTCGGTGGTAAGAAATGTCAGATTGACTTTTTTATCCTGAAATATACTTTAAATTAAAGAAATAGATTTTAGAATAGAATTACTTTTAGAAATTCGTACTCAATTTTATTTCACTAATATTACATATAAATCTGGGTGTAAATGGCTCAGAGACACACCATCAAACGGGATTTTCATTCAAACTCACAATCCTTCGACAATTTCAGAATATTTATTATCATATCTGAATTCATTATACATTATTTATTTACCTTTCCTTGAAAAGAAACGTCTAATTCTTTTCATGTTTGCGGTGCTGGGTTTATGAGAAAGCTCTAATGCATCTGATAACAATGAGAAAAAAAAAGTTTCTAAATACACAATACACTAAGAACTTGTTATTTGTAAGTATTTGATAGACTTTCAGCTACCTACTGCTACCTTTTAAACTAATCATCGGTTTGTTAGTACAACGGGCTTTTGTCTGGGTAGCTGATTACATTGTCGACAAATATAAGAAATTATATAAACGATGCAACTATAAATAAATTTTAATTCTATTGATAAACGTTTAAACTCTTTTTACTGTCTAATATAATATTGAATATATATGAATTACTGGATAGTCAATCATATTGCGCAATCATTATACAACAGTAGCACACAAGAGTGTAGAAACAAATATTAAAAACATGAGCAATACTAGGGAATTATTTTTACTACGCTTGCAGTTCGAACGTAGGTACATCGGTCTGATTTTCCTGTGATGTTGCTAGTATTTCTAAACGAATGAACGAATGCGTAATGTGTTTAATTTCACTGACAAATACCAATTCTTACTTAGATCGAGGTTGAAATATATCGTATGCTGAGAATGCAAGGCCCAGGGCTTGTACTACCTGCTATTTCCGCTAAGTCTTGTAACGTATAGAAATGAAATCCTGTCAGTTCCCTCAGTCATATATTTGCGTGTTATAGATTAGAAACATGAAAAATTTGGATATTACAAACTGA
>QRAM01001075.1:0-10170 GCA_013436055.1 Halocynthia roretzi
TTAATAATTAATGGAAGACTTACACTGATTATTTGGCCAGAGGTGTGCAGCCTGCGGCACGCAAACCGAATTTGTTCGGCCCGCGGGAAGCTGCGGTCAATGTCAGTGGGGCGTGAATTTTTTCCAATATGTAAGGCGGCCAAAAAGTTTAAGAACCCCTGGCTGACACACTTTATATTTATCTATTATTTCTTTCTTCACTTCTATTGTAATAAGTTTTTTCTTCTTTTCACCACTATCTTTAGCACTTACTTTCTTCGGACCCGTAGTTAACACGAAATAAATCCAAAAAATGCACGAAACACACAAAAAATTTACTAGAACAAAACGCTCAGGATGTTACCGCTTCAAGATAAACACGTGAATTGAACTAGTGCAGGCTGCGCTTCGTGGAAGGAGCGCGGTAAATTAAGCACGGGCTATTCCTTAGAATTATTAGAAATCGACAACGTCAGCTAGCAACGCTATCTATTGCCTCCCTTTACCCCAGTCACTGTGTATGACAGTCGCTCGTACTGCGAATTTTTACTCGACGTACGATACAAAAATGCTCACGAATGGCGGCTCGCGAATCAAGTTTATCGTGCAAAGGGTCACTCGTAGTGCGAGGTTCTACTGTATTCGTAATACTATCATGTAATTTATTAAATGACTAGTGTACGAGACATTAATACAATTGTATATGACGCAACTTGTTTCTGCCGCCACTCACCCAGCAGCGTGCGTGTGGGTTTTGTGTGCTCTAGATTTACTCTGTTTACTGTTACAGATTGATTATCTCTGTTTACGGTTATTACACATATTTGGTAACTTCATATTTGCCATGCCTCCTTAACGAATGTCTAGTTCAGAACCTTCAGCAAAGCTGAATCTCTAAATGCTAACAATTGCTCTGAATCCATAGGTATGAATCCTGCTTGATCCGTATTTCTAGTTCATTTTCAAATAAGAAGATAACTCGGAAGAAAATTGATACAGTAATGGATTGACTCACTTTTTTTTCAGAAGCACTTTTCAATCTTTCTTGGAGTTCTAGTTGAGCTGAATCCCATACGTCAATGACGTTTTGCTCTCGTACGTTGTCGAATCCTTTGCTTTCCTGGTATCCTAATCCCTTTTCATAGTCCGATCTCAATGGTGTTGTGTCAAATGATTTGTCGTGTATAGTATCATTCTGGGATCTCAGTGGTGTTGTGACATATGATTTGTAATGTATAGTAAAGTATTTGGGCAAGTAAATGATTGTTGGTACGATGATACACAGAGAAATGGCAATAATGCCTAAAACTATCCATTGTGTTTTTTGTGTTTTCATCTTCCATAAAGCCATTGTATCTGTAACATGTATATTAAGTAAAGTTGAATAATTTTCCTACAGATTAGGCTTCAATTTAACGGTAAAACACTGCATTGAGATAATTGCATTTGCTTTTTATCAAGTTATTTATTCGATACAGTTGTAGTGCTGCACTGGATTTAGGTATACAGAGTTTTTAGGTATATGCAAGGCTACCATCTGCCTGGACTGAAAAATGAATAATAAACGGAAAACATCTTGCTACAAAAAATAAACAAACTATCAGATTTGAACTACACTGTTCTTCAAAATAAGCACAAATCTTTGAAATAAGCACGATCTGGCAGCGCTGGGTATATCAGAAATACTGTAGCGTGCATTTTCAGAGTAACTTTGGTTATTCTGTTGCGGTTACTGTTTTGTTGTAGAGTTATTGTTACCTTTTTGGGTATAGTTTATTGTTAGTCTATTTCGTACTCTGTCGTTTGAACCGCTACGGGGGCACTCCTGATTACAAGGAGGAACTCCGCAATCGTCATCCGATACTCAGAAGATCGCGTAAAACAAACGTAATATTTCGGTTAAATGATGTCTCTTTGTAGGTATAAATCAATACACTTTTTTGTATATACACTTCAACTCTATTCACAGGTTCGTATCATCAACATAAATTTGATGCTACAAACTAATTACAATCAAATACTCCAATCATAATCGTATTATCATGAACTGTTTTATCCAGTATATCTTACACTCCACGTCTCAACCAATATCACGAGACTTATTTTTTACTCTAGCCCTTCGCTAGCCAACTCCTCGTCTCACCATGTCCTGAGGCTATTCCTAGCCATTCCCCCACTTCGTTAGTCGGCGTATCTCTATATTCCCTGTAAGATTCCATACAGTAACATTTCCCACCGTAAAATATCATATTTAGGAAGTGATCAGTCACCCACCATTATACATCAGTATATCATCACCACATAACATATCCTATTATCGTTATGTTCTCCACTACTATTTAGTTACAATCATTATCAACATCCGTTCCCTGGACAATTCAACCATCAGATTTGAACTGGGTTCAGCTGAACGCAGTTTGACTGAGGTTACTGCATACTCTCTGACTATAGAAGTTGAAATTCTGATTAGTTAAACTGATTTCAAGTTCAGCCGAGGTTTAAATTTAACCGATTTCCTGCATTTCACCCTAAGATAACTAACGAAAAATCCCACTAATCTGTCTTACCCGAGGTATTGGGCACTGTTCATGGTAACATCGTCCCCTCGTCAATTCGCCTCCATCGTAAAAACCATTTTGTCGCAACCGCAGGTAATTATTAACTGCAACAACCTTCTCTTATATCTCGATCCCTGAACTTGATAAAATTATGAATCGATCTGGAACGTTAAATTATTTGTTACATTTTATTATTACAGTGGAGGTAATCGGCCGCTGGTGCATATTGTGGAATAAACTAGTAGGTGAAAGATGCCCGGGTCGATTTTGTATTGCTATCAAGTCAACACTCGATTTTGATTTAGGGTAGCGTCTTAGGGTGCTGTATTAAGGAGTGCAATATTCCCATAAACTTGGTCCAGTAGCGCCCACCAGTGTCATTCAATGATCGTCGTCTATGCCTCCATGGAAAGTAAATAACCGTTTGATTTCGGACAGCGTTCCGCAAATTCCATGTTGAACTTTAACTTTTAAATCAAAACGCAACTTCGTAGTTGGAGTACGATATCTCACCTTTCCGATGGTATTATGTAAAATGATAGCCATATCATATAAAGGTACTGTACTGTACCAGCATTAGTTGTGTCAACTTGATGCGCTCCCCTGTAGGTCTTCGCTTGATGTATATTCCGATTCAATTCGAGTTGTTGCAGTACAGTAATATGCATTAGTAGTTCCCATTGTATAAATTCCTTGGGAAAATGAATATTTTTTCTGGGTCTCACTATTCCATACTGTTGTCAGTACATCGTGAATTAAATCTCTTCACTGCCACTTCCAGTATCAGCTCTACCAGCAAATACTTGGTGGGGTTCTAGAAATAAACTAATTTTGCACACTCCTCTGGCACCTATAATTATTTTATTCTCTTCAGTAAGCTGAATTTAAATTTTTTTTATTCATACTATTATTCTAGGCATTCAGGCAACAAAAATGCCCTGGTTCTAGTTAGTACAACTAATTCTTTCAGTGAAGTCCTCGTATTAACAATACAATAATAGCCTTCTGGTTCTCCTACAATTCAAATTCCATTCCAAGAATCCATCGTATTAAATCAGATTTTTATCATGCTAATTGAATAATATTTAAAATGTAGCTTTTTCAAGATTGTTGGGTTTAGTACTGTATTTTATGGTTAGATATATGAAGTGTATCATGAAACAGGCAATAATGAAAATAATTTCAAAAGCATAGCAATCTTTAAATTTTAAAATTTGATAAAATGAAATTCAATGCGGTATAAAAAAGTATGTGCAGTGCATTTAGTTCAGACAACTATAACTTAACCGTTGAATATGCAATAAGTGTCGCATACCACAGAGCTATAAAATTTTTAGCTCAGCAACAAGGTTCTCTGTAATCAATAGAAATTTTATTAAGCCTTAAATAATTTGTTACAGAAACAAACTTGAATAAAAAAGTAGATAAATAATACAGAAAGTAAAGTTAGCGAAAAGTAACCACTCTTATATAAGGCACTCGATGGTAGTCAGGATTCATATGGTTATTTTCCCTCTACAGTGGTCCATTACATACAGAATGCATAGCAAAGTACTAGTTCAATACAAATATTCTGGAATAATTCTAAAATGTTCTGTTCAAGAATAGGTATTCATACAATGTAATTTCATACTTTGTACATAAAATGTAAACATTATAAAAGCAAGGGAATAAAGACTCGAAAGGTATAATAAATCTTGAAAAATATTTGTTGGTGTGCACATTCTTGTGTGTTATAAGCATTTATATAACTCAAAAGCAAGGGAATAAAGACTCGAAAGGTATAATAAATCTTGAAAAATATTTGTTGGTGTGCACATTCTTGTGTGTTATAAGGATTTATATAACTTGGTGGCAGTTTGGGAACAGCTTTTCGCAAGTTATTTATTAATAAATTTCAGAGGTGTTGTTGAATAAAGCCTACAGGATTTCTTGGTCAAAGTATGACCCATAAAAAATACGCACTTAACGTGATTACAATTAGATTTCAATACACTGATTATATGTTAATTTCTTCGTGTACCGATGTATGAAAATAAGTTTTATTATTTGTAATTTAGTAGTTTTTCTGTTGAATGTGGCTCGCTAAAGACCGTACCGATGTGCATGTCACCCTCATTGAAATGCGTCTTTGCCTGTCTGTGGCCAACAATGTGTAGTACAAGTTGGGTGTGAAGAGGTAAAAGAGAATATGCAAATTTTACTACGAAATACTATTCCGTATTGCACATCTTGTCACACCCGATTAACAATCATCTTGAAGAAAATTATAAGTAAAGACAGATTAAAGGCAATGAAGACTTATTACAATGATAGAGAGTACCGTATTTCACATCTCATAAGATTCACCCTATAATTACCTAGGTATTTTTTTTGAAGAGTGGTTGCAGTGGTAAGACGCACAGTAATTTTTCAGGAAAAAAAGTGCGTCTTATGAGACAGGAAATATGGTATATCGTAATTTGGCATTCATTTAAGAGCGAATAGTGTTAGAATGATAAATAATGAAATATATAGACATTGTGCAAGTAGATTAATCCTAACCCTATATAGGATTTAATAGTTAAAAACAGCTTTGAGAACTGGGAACAGGAATGTTAGATTCCCTATATCCTATTTTTCAAAGCATTCTTTATTCTCTGTTCCATAAAACCACTGTTTCAATGATGGTATGATTCTCGTAGCAGTTCCGTTGGTGAAAAGTGGTCTGATTGGATGCGTAAAGTTGTAGTTTGGATCGAAAACATCATCCACGTTAATGCCGTGCACAGCCCGGCATATTTGGCAAAAGTTTGTCTGGCGTCCGTGATCTGGAGGAATTTTGGAGTACCACCTAAAGCAACAATTTTAAATCAATGCTAAGCATGAAAGTATGTTTTATACCTAATGTTAACCCAAATTTAGAGATTTGTACCAAGAGATGTCAGCTATACCAGCCAGGGCCAACTAAGCAGTGGGCAGCCACTTAGAAAGCACAGTGATTATTTCATAGGGTCACAGTCATTATTTGTTGATTAAGAAAAAACTTCGCACACTGATCACCAGAATATGTCCCGATATGCGCGTGCTGTGCTGCAGTAGCTGGCGAAGTAGTCTGTTATCGGCCCTGATAACAAGCTAGGGTTGCACACATTTTTTATATAGTGGATCATTAATTTTACACTATTTTCTACTACAGCTGCGTTAGTTTTAAGAAACAGTTTCATTGTTTCCTTTTTGTTTGTATTAGTTGTTCGATTTGTATGCAGGGGTCGGGAGTCATCTTTTGAAAATTCCGACTGCAGGAAATTGTAACATTATTTATAATTACAAAATTTATTGGTAATTGAGGTTGGTATTGAAATTGCTATGTGATTATGACAATGTTTGAGTCATAGCATCAGCGGCGGTGACATTAGACTAGAAATGGCCGATTTGTCGGTTATAAAAATGGTATTGTAACATAATTGCTTCAGTTCATAAATATTCGACTACAAATTTTTATCCGTTTAAAATTATCTTGTATCACATATACCAGCACTGCACATTATAGAACCATAGGATATGGACAAAGTCATTGAGGGGGATCATGAACCTAAAAAGTTTAGCCATAATTTATAGGCTTGGATCTCACAAACCTGAAATACTCCAGGTAGGCAGTGTCATTTTTGTCGAGGTAATTCAGATATTTCACAAGTTCTGGGATTGATCCATAGTCTTCTACATAGACAAATGAGCCAGGAGGTGCCATTCCTTCGTAGTCTTCTCTCTTAGCTCCCCATACCACAGGTAAAGCGGGAGGAAGTAGCGCATTAACAAAGAACTTTTCGGTGATGTAATCTCTACAGTAATGAGAATTCTCAAAAGAAAAGTAAAACTTGTATTTTCTAACAGCATCGTTAAACTTGTCCGTTCCTCTGCTAGCACCTTCTGCAAACTTTCCGTTTTGTTTAAAACATGCACCAAATGGCTCTAATCCGAAACCGGTTGCCATGATCTCCTTGATCATTTTCAGTCTCACACGAGCACCTGGCGTACCTCCACAATTTGAAATGACAGCGACCCCTTTTTTGGATTTCAACTGTATCAAATTAGCTGTGGTATAGACTCCATTCTTGTTTTCGCTAACAGTTTGCATCACTTGGTTTAGAAAACCGTAAAACATAACAAAATCTGAATCCCTCCTGTAAAAAGATATAATACAGCACCTCAATGGATTTTCCAGAACACACAGAAACACGTTGACATATATCCATTATTTGGCAGAACCAAGTATACCGAACCCTTTTGAATTATGTCTATAGCTATAACTTCCACTGCTCAATAATTATGAGGCATCGGGTTTTTCGATATTAAGCGGGGAATCTCTGACAAATTAGCATTTTTTTTACCTTGCAATCACTGCTGACATGGCATTGCCCAAATGCTGTTTTTGATAGTATGCCCCTGGACAAGACATGTTCAGACACAATTGAAAGGTGGAGTGTAGCCACTGGACTATTCATATTAACATAAATGGTTGTCTTTACCTTATCCAGTGGCGTCTTTCATAAAACGCTTTTTCATCATCTCCATATATAGTTAAATCTTAGTTTGTTCCTTGATCATAATTCATTTATAATTAGACTACAACTACTACAGAAATGGTATCATAGTGTCAGTGTATATGTACGGGAGGAAATCCGATATAAGGGCTAGTCATAATGTATCCCACGCACAAGTAGATATATATAGGTATACCGGTAATTCATTGTTGCATTGAATTTATAAGAATCTTCGAAATCCAGGGTCATTCCACGTAAATTTAACAATGCTGGTGGCGCTTCTAAATCCCAGAATATGTGCAGTTGTTCGGGATTCCTGTAATGAGACCATGCGTTTATATTAGTGACAATCGTTGTTCCAAAGAAGCAATATTTCTACACTGCTAAATTACATTACCATACTCTTATTTTACCTGGTAGCTGGCATACTGTTTCTGTTAATAGCATGGAAGTGGAATACAACAGCTGCTGTCTTTTCATTCGTAATCTAAATACACACAACTAGTCAGTTAGGTATACTATACTATATCATAGTGTGGTTTAGGCTTCTAGTCGGATACGGTCAATCCCAACTGCAGTTGAACATTTTCTACTGCTGATAGAACTGGTGCTTATCATTACATAGTCAGTTATTTCAAGTGCAGATTTTTTTGTGTGACTGTACAGATATGGTACGAGGTTTGATGTAGTAATGGTAAAAGCATTTTAATAATGCAGAACAGAAACTAAGGTAAAAAAAATGCCCTATGGCTTTCCACAAATACTATTTTTCCACCATACTCGCAATACCTGTTTTTTGTCGTATGTAATCTCACAATTGCCACACACTGCAGGGTTAACCTTATACGGGGACGTTACGCCAAACATTGCGTGGTATATTAGAATGATCTGAAATGAAGGTAATATTATAATTTAGAATAACAGCTTGGGCCAGCGGGCACGGTCGAGTGATTTGGGGCTCCTGTGAAAATTTCATCCACCTGGCTTTCGCAAAACACATTAAAATAAGGTACAACTATGTTCTTAACGCTTACAAACACCTTGTTCCCTCTAAGTAGTCAGTGTGAGCAAAACTCTTTATAGCTTCCGCAAAATGGTTATTATAAGCCAATACTAAAATGCTATTATATGCAAATACTATGCATATTAATCCACATGGGATAGGATTGGAACTTAATAATTTTCCTATCATTCCCAAGTTTAATGAGTTGTTTACTTTTAAGGGATGTCTCATTTTACCTAAGGTTTCCAGTATTCATTATTTATTATCGGTTCCAACTAACCTTTTTCTCGGTAGCATTTTTGAGCTTTTCTTCGAGTTCAGGTTGCACTGCATCTAATAAGGCGGCGAGCTTTTCCCGTCCATCCGGTTGTCTTCGTACTTTGGTTACGAAACCAATATTGTCGTAAAATTTCACAGGTTGATTATTTTTCATAAAATATCCCGTCCAATAGCTCATTGACATTATGATCATACTCATGGACACGAATACAATACAGAAACATATCTGACGAAAATACAGTGCTGAAAACTTTCCATGCTGCATTGCATACCTGTCATAGAAATACAATGACTGATTTGAATAAGATCATTGAACATATGAATACAGAATACAATGAATAACAACAATTTTTCAGTTTTCGATAGAATAAAAATTAAAAAAAATATTGAATACCAGTTGAACAATGGAGTTACTAACCGCTATCAAAACATGAATATACTTGTTCCGGGAATTACGTGTATACGTTACCGACTTACCGTACCGTCAATACAGAAAAATCAATATAATAATTAAAACCTTAGCTTAGAAAATTGGCGGTGTCCGTGTCATATTATACTTGTACCTGAATATAACCAATATATTAACTGATAACTCCAAAGAAGTGGACAATATTAAAAGAGCAGGTAAACCACTACAAGTATGCTTGACATATCTGAAAAATGTGTCGCTGCGGAACACTATTATTTTGCTCTTGTTACGTCTCACTGATTTGGGTTAGATCGGAATACCCGGGAATCCTACGTTATCAGAACTCCCGCTGTAAGCGGAGTTCTTTGGTAATCGTTACCGTAAAATCATAGTCTTTAAATACCTAGTCTGGAATCGCTGACGATTCTCTCGTTTAGGTGGTTGTTCACTGCGTCACCTAGTGATCGATGAACACTTTCTGAAATGTATGACAACTTCTCGGTAACTGGTAACCAGAGTAAACAATAAACAGTGTCAATTATATCATGAAGTTGCAAATATTTTATTAATATTCATTTTAAACTAAGTTTGCGTAGTGACTTAGAAGTGCTTGCTTACGAAATTTAGATATCTCAAGATTTTTATACTACGAACAATAAATACTTCAATGGCAAATACTACTAAAAACCGTGTCTCAAAAATACTGTCTCAAAAAGTTTTTATATGTGAAAAGCATTTCCAAAGCAGTGATATCATAAGTTCAAGTTACCGATCATGTTTAAAATTAGGATCCATTCCCAGCTGCAATCTTCCAAAGAAATCCCACACTGCTGTGCCTTCACATGGTCGCCGAGGTTTGATCAAGCATGTTCAAAGCTCATCAACTAAAACAAATAACATATCACTCATATCAATTCAGCATTCTTTCCTGTAATTAAAATCTAGTAAATGGCGTATGCATTGCATAGATGAATCAGCCCTACATTTCACACTTTTTTCAGATCCAATACATTTACATGGAACACCAAACCACAGTATGGCTATTTATCAAAAAAATGGGGAGTTGAATTTCTCTTATGCCATTCATGGTCAGAACTGATGGTATGACCTGATCTTGAAATCAATAAATAAAATTAACTCACAATCTAGGACCACTAATTGCTTACTTTATGATTCACCTGATATATCTTCTAATAATTGCACTGGCCAGTTCAGTGGAGGGTTGCTCAGCAAAAGTTTTTTTCAACATGGGTTCCATCTCTTTCACCACATTACTTTCATTTACAAATCTTGTGTTCAAATTACTTCTGAATAATACTTCCATTTCCAGAACCCAATTGAAAAAATTGTCTGAAGTGCCAATTAGTCCCCCCCCCCTTGTTTTTCCCTGAATAACATTTTGGCAACGAAAAGTTTTTA
>QRAM01001077.1:0-10926 GCA_013436055.1 Halocynthia roretzi
TAGTGTATATGAGATAAGTTCTTCAAGCATGTGATGGATTAATGAACTATGAAAATGCATGTGGAAAGCTATCAAGCATGTCACATAGCACTGTTTAGATCCCTTCTCACACTGACTATGTACCAACCTAAGCATTGGTGAATTTATTAAAGGAAAATGTTTAATTTCAGTTGGGTTTTAGCACTAAATTGGCTTTGCAAAAGAATCTGCCGAATTCAAGATGAAATCTCAGTTATCAATCAATTCAGATTACGTAGAGAGGCAAGAAAATGCACAATATTTGGAATTAAATTATTGACAGCGCAGCTTTAAGTGGGGAATTGGTTTTTAGAAATTAGCAAAAATTAAATTACTTTATCAATTTCATCGCTTCCATCAGAGCAGTCCTGAAAAATATAATAATCGCAATCAGCACGAGAATAACAAAATCCAATCCTGTATATGCTGTATGCGTATTAATCGTATTTCTGAGGTTTATTTTAGGTTCAAACTATATTCTTCGGATAAGTCCAACCCCAAAATTAGGCATCACCACTTCCATCTAACTATCAAGAATTTGTATGTGTCAACCAGCAGCTTAGCATGCAAGTAGTATATATAACTTGAATCTTTCATACAAGTTGTGGTACAAGACTAACATGATAGAATTATCACACTACCGTATGGATGTAAGCCTGCAGGTAGTGTCACACCTTATTTTCGTCTCTGCCATGATCGAAAACTATGTATTAGCAGACCACTAGCTTTTGAGTGATAATTTTATGGTTTAAGACTAGTAATTCTCGCCGGAATATACGGCGTATTTTTGAATTTAAGTTAAATTGATTAAAACTCACCTCAATGAAATCACATTCCTTGGAACTTGGAATATGAATTGGATTGAAATTCTTGCAGTAAAATCTTTATAAATAAAATACAAGAAATGATATTTCAACAACTCTATGCATCGTGAGAATTTACATTTTTAACTAGGATCTACTGTGAATCTTTGTTACCATGGACCCCCATAAGAACTGAGTGAAGCACAGATTTACCCCTTCTCTACATATTAATCTCATTTTATTACTCCTGGAATCTCCCTGGTAGTGGGGGATTCCAGAGGTTGTGGGTTCAAACCTCGACCAAGGTTTTAGTAACCTCTAGGGTCAATCATCCCGTCAGTGACCATAGGTAATACCATCTTTTAGAAAAAGTAAAAAAAAAAATATATCTGCAAATCAAACATACTTGTCTGGGCAATATAATTCATCAGCAGATTTCGATGGATCTTTTGGACTGCAGTCAGCTACACCATCGCAAACAGCATATCCCGAAATTTCTGCTCTAGTGATTGGGCAACCAAATTTAAACTTCTTGCCGAGCCTGGAAAAATAATATAATCTGAATAGGAATGCATCGTGTTGCAGTATAATTAAATTGTTCACATGGACCTGTCACATGAGAATTTAATTGGGGTCTGTCACATGGGGCTAAAGATACCCCAGGACTGCTCTAACTCTCCCTAGCGGCCAGAATATCACATCAAAGAAAAAAGCTTCTCCGTAATATGAGATTATGTTAAAGGCTTACGTGGGTTATTCATTGTGTTCCCAATGCCATTTTCCTTACAGTGCTAGTACAGGAATTCGCTAATGAAAACTAGAACTGAGCTGAGTTAGGATCCATTTCCAGCCCTGGTGGGTAACGCTGGTTTTCTCGATTAGAAAGAAACTGTCGACTTACACAAAATTGCAATATTTTGGTCGTTCCCCAGGACAATTAAATGAAGAGCATTCATCAAGGAGAGAATCGCAACGAGGAATTCCGTCGCATTTCTTTGTGTTAAGTTCTAGGAATAAAATGTTTCAATAATACACCACTCATTCAATTCATTCAATACATTAATCTTAGCACATTGTCACTGGGAGGTTGGTGAATGGGTAAAAATTATTATAAGGCTCCTGATGGATCCGACTGGGTCAGTATATACCTCCCCACAACATGTTAAATGGAAAAAACTTTATAACAAAACTTTTATTGATGGCTTGTGATTTTAAGTTGACGGCTGAAGTCAATAGCCTATAGTGTTTTAATACTAGCATGGAACATGTAAATGACTAGAGTATGAAACATGGAGATACAATCGTACATGATGTGATGTGATGATGTGAATACATGGAACGAGAGAGTGATAAGAATTACGCTAGAGCATCTAGAGTTATTGTATCATTTGATGCTTACGAATTCAATATGATTTATAGTTTCTGAACTTACTCGTATACGGGCAAACATAGTCACAAGCAGGAACTGAAGATTGAAATGTTGCATTCACTGAAAATAAAAGTAATTATATTAATCACTTGACTAAAGAATCTGTATATCGTATTTCTTAGATTATAAAAAACGCAATGTGCAATGTCCAGAGCACAATGCTTCTCAACCAGGGTCCCATAAAACCTTAGGGTTCCGCGACACCTCATTATTTTTTGTTAAGTTTTCGCGGAGTCGAATAGAGCGTGCCCAGGCTCCATCTTCTTTAAAAAAATAACATCGTCAAAACCTAACCTAATTTAGTTCAAATCAATCCAACAATTTGGTTTTGTATGATGTAAAACCAGCGAACACGAATTCACTAAATAGATAGATAAGATGAAGAACCAGAAGCTAACATAACAATTCAGTCATCTCGAGTGGAGTTTACTTCAGATCACTTACCTTCACAATCGAGCCGGGAGATTTCGCAAAACATTTCATCAATTCTAGTAGAACAGTCGATTCTGTAAAAATAAAATTACTATTTTCTTATCAATTCTATCCGGCAATGAATCCACGAAGTTAAGTGGGGACCTACCTTCCGTCGCACACCTTGTTCCTCGGCAGACATTCAGATTTCGTTTCATTGGTTCCTGGATTGCATAGATCAGACATTGGACATTCACTGCCATCACCTGCATGAACAATTTCAGCTAGTTTTCCCTTAGTTAAGTCGAACCTTAACTTTGAAATAGTTTTTGTTCTCAGGTTCACCTAACTATGCGTTTTCAACTAAACGAGACACAAGTATACAGTATTCCCTCCCGCGATAGGTGCTTAAACATACTAGTACTGTACTGCACGGCATTTATCATGAAATAAGATAGATACAATATTACATTAAAATGCATACAATACAACATTATATAAAATTCGCGATGTGATGAATCCGCGAAAAGTGAACCACAATATAGCGAGGGACGAGTGTATATATAGATAGTATTTTACATGACAAGGTTGTCATATGACTATTAATGGTACTGTACAGTAGTATGCAAGCACTTTTTGCACGAGCCAAATTGGCGAAAGGATGCATCAGCACAACCTACCACAGCCATGACACAACAATTACTAAGTGAGTCATCGTCCCATGTATAACACCAAATCTTTTTTAATAAATTCAGGCACAAATAAAATTCATTTACTGACCATTTTCAACAACATTGCATACAGACAGAAGTTCACTTCCTTTCTCTGAATTACAAAAACATTCATCTGATAAATCTTTGCAATGCACGATTCCATCACAAATTTGTCCGGCAGGAATTATTTTCGAGTCGTCAAGGCAACGAAAGCACTGTCCTTCAGAATAAACTAAAAAACAATAAATAATCAATAAATATTTAGGATTTTACAATACAAACCCCGAAACTCATGAACGAGTTGCATTTGGAGCAGCCTTTCTTAATTCAATTCATTAGTAAATCCATATTACCTTAAAAATGCTTTTTAGCCACTATCACAAACCTCACTAGCCATGATGAAAGCCAACATAAAAATAACCTATAGATATAGGACAGTCACAGCGCAAACCAGGGGTCAAAAGTAACAGACGCTCCTGGTGCAAACGACGAACCACAAAGGTTTTAGAAATGACGAACGTTACTGTTCACCAACCACAAATGTGAGGCGAACCGCTGTAACATGGAATGGGCATTACAAGCAAACTATGAACTTAAATCAAATTCTTTTGTAACTTTGAATGTTCGTAAGTTGGGTAGTAAACCTAGAAGTTTGTACACAGAGTAAATATAAATACAGGCTTACTAGAATCATTTCTTTTTCCATTGCTGCCACAAAAGCATTCGTCGATTCCCAGTGAGCATTCTATTTTTCCATTGCAATAAATCGCACTCTCCTTGCAGTTGCATTCATCAGATCCTGTCAAGAAATGAAAGTTTGGGATGACAATATGATGATGACAATGACAATATGATGATGGAGGTAAGATCCTAGTAATAACTAAGATTTTATTGATTTGGGAATTTGTTTTTGGAGTAGAAATGCAAATTTGGGAGCATTTGGAGGCGCGAGGTTGAGGATGTTATGAAGTAATGGCCAAATGAAATTACCGGGCATTTCACTATGGTAACAGTCTATTATTCCATCACAAACATATTTGTTTGGCATCAGGCAATCTCCACAAGCGATACCTTCAGATTGTGACGTCAGAGGATCGAAGAGAATTTCATCACTGCCATCACTGTGAGAAAAATAAATTGAAACTAGTAAGTTTATCTGCTTTGTAACATTAGTACATTTATGTAGGTTCGGACCAAATATTATATCTCATCCTTGACAAATTATATAACACGGATACACATGTAACAACGAATATAATATATCGCAAAGCGTTGGTCAGATACCCTCACACACTATGTGGAAATAAGCCACGGTTTTCTTAGTATTAGAAAAAGATGGGTTTCGACTATAATTGTCTTTCCATAATAAACTAACAAAATTCAAGATGGAGTCCAATCAGATATTCAGATATGGAGTCAGACTGCGCAGGTAAGGAATAATAAGCACCTCACGAAGATCATGAGCTACTACCAACTTTAGTCATTTTGAAATTGAAAAATTATTGAAGTGTTTCAACACAGAGTTAATACATGATGCTGTTGCCAGCATGTAAGAGTGCCAATGCCGGCAACCTACGCTAAGCCAATGCACTGGGTTTCTCATTAGATTCAATGGGAGCAAGGCTTGAAAGGTTGGCCATATGGGACATGTTAGAGAATGACAACTGCAAATGACTGGTTTGCAATATTGAAAGGACCAACACTATCTCTGATTCATTATAAGTAAAGTCATACATTCACTTACTCGCAATTAGATGCACCGTTGCAAAAATGTTCCTGAGGAATGCACTGATTTCCATCCAAACATCTGTAATCTTCTCCACAGCTTGCAGCTAAACAAGATAAAACAAGAGGTAGTAGGTAGTTGCCTCGAACAGCCATGTGGAGCCGGATTTTGAAAATTCCAATTCCGACTCCAGGAATTTTAATTCACTTTAAAAATTCCAACTCCAGGAAATTTTAGGCTTGCAACTCCAATTCCATCACCCGGATTTGAACTATTGAAATAATTTTATCTGACTCTTCAGCTCTGACCCAACATCTGGTTATTGAGGGCCCAGTATACTCTGCCAAGAGCCCAAAATATGCTGAGACCGGTAGTGACTATTGTACATTTACCTTGTCTGCAAACTGTCGGCTCGTTGTAAGCTTGACTTTTTGGAAGCAAACATATAACGCTTTTATTAGCGAAACTACGACACGGAATTCCATCTTCCTCTGAATGTATTGAAGAGTTGTAGAATATTTCATCGCTTCCATCGCTGAAATTTAAGTATGATTTTGTATTTGTAATGTGCAAAGAAAAAGGTTTCAGTTATTCCTGTGAATTTTCCTTGTTTATTGTTGTAATCAGAGCTGTGGAGTCGACACCAAAAACCGACTTCTCAATTTATAATACCACAGACTCTTGAGTAATTGAAATAATTGTAATAAAGGTTTGAATGATGTACCTGCAATCTTCATATCCATTACAGAGATTATATTTCCAAACGCATCTCGTTCCATCCGGACACATTATTTCGTCACTGCCAGTGCAGTTAGAATCTGAATATAGAAATGCAACAAATTTATTATTGGCATATTATTCAACCCCTGGTATAATGAAAACTAATGACTCACCACGATAACATAAGTTATTTCTTTTGTATGCTTGATCAGCTAGCAGTATGCATATAGCATCTTCAGGGAATGTATTTCTGCATGGAATTCCATCTTCAGCAGTATCCATGCCAGGGAAAAAGAGATATTCATCACTGTCATCACTAAAAAAAAATGGAATCAATGAACCAATTTTCCCCTTTTATTATTTTTTAAACGACTGGTTGAGTGTATATTTTTACATACTTGCAGTCATTATATCCGTCACAAAATAACGTTGGTGAAAGACATCTCGAACCATCCACACACCTGAACTGATCTTCGGAGCAAGTCGCATCTGAAAATAAAAACAGTTTAAACAGCGAAGGTTCAGTAAAAAATAATAATAATCAAGCGGGAAAATAATCCTAGAGTGGTAATTATCATTGCACAAATAACATCATATTCCTACAGACATCAGCAATGTTTTCAATTTCATGTGGGTCAAAGCAAACAGTGTTATTTTTATCGATTCAAGACTGAATAAAATAAGGAATGTAAGCATCACATACTTTTATTGCATATTTCATTCGCTTTATGAATTTGATTTTCTGGGAGCAGACAGATTTCTAGAAGTTCAATCAAGTTTCGACAAGCAATCCCATCTTCCAGAGTGTGAATTGAAGAATTGAACATAATTTCATCGCTGTGATCACTGGAAATTAAAACAACATTAAATATGGTCTTTCAGTGAACATGACTAAATACTGTAATACCGCTGATTACATCAGCCATGCAATAGTACTGACACCTATGACTACAAACAGTATTGCAGTTTATGAAATGAGATTATGTAGTTATCATCTCTAGAAAACAAACAAACATGGAATTGATGAGTCAAGGCATACAATGTCTATGTAGCAATGAGCACTGGTTATTTCAGATGCGCAAGAGCTCCAACATGAGTTTACATTTGCAACGTTCATTTCTAGATCGTGGGAATGAATCAAAGTACATATCATGTCATTTCCTATACACATGTAACAACAGATATAATATGTCACGTCGCGCTGTTTAGATCCTTTTTCATAATGACTATGTAACAATAAGCACTGGTTATCTTGTTTAACTACAGCTGGGTTTCGGCCATTTTCGGGCCCGTGGACCCGAGATACTCCTTTCGGATTCACTTTTGGGCGACTATGCCAATTGTGCCCGATGTAGTAAATATTTAATTACTACGATTTTATTGATAATACATACATTACATTTAATTATTTTTAGTGTCTTGCAATATTTAACAAGAGAGATTCAAGTTTTGAAACTCGTAGAAAAAATATATATCTAAATAAATTATTATGCCAAATGTGCCCATTATCTGTCTCAAATTGGACCCCTCACAGTGGTGTGTCAAACTCAAACTTTCAATTTCGCGCACAATACATGCAACTGTGAGGGCTCGTGGGGCCCGAATGGGTCAAAAAGGGACATTTCAAGACTAATTAACACAGGAGTAACGCTGGATAGGGGCAAGTGCTCCACAAGCGAAATTGTTATACTTAATCACCGCAACTCACTCGCAATCATAGTAAAGGTCACAGAACAAGACGCTGTCTATGCAGTTTGAATTGTCCAAACATTTGAAGCGATCGTCTGGACATTCCAATCCTGAAAATGGTAAAATAAAACTTAACGTTTGGTTGTCAGTCAAATCCATTCGAGTCACACTTGTACGCTCGTAACTCGTTCGTATTACTGGAAGCGTCTGCATATCTATAAATCCATTGAAAAATAATAATTTCATTCCATTTTTTATATGTTTTTATGTGGTGTTTGGGTGGGACTTATATGTAATTTCAATTACTCATGTAACGAACAATATGGTTAACATACATGGCATCGGAGAGAATTTTGTTTGTATATGGGTTACACCAGACTAACATGTACGTAAATCGAGAAGTGCTTGTTTTGCGTTCACTTTTTTTTCTGTATCTAGTACAGTGTAGAGGAAATAGCATTATGCATAAGCATATCAGTTTATATTTTCATACCTTGAATGTTCTCAAGCAATGCCAGGACCAGAATGACGAGATGAAGAGACAAAGGTATCATCAGGTTATTGATAAATCTCGAATCTAAAGTAATATCTAAATATAAAACAACGAATTTCCAACACAGAGAAACGAGAATAAATCTAACCATAGTCAAATTAACATAGTGTAATAGCAATAGGAGCGTTCAATTATGGATCATACGAATGGATCGAAGTACATATCATGTCATTTCCTATACACATGTGACAAGGGATATAATATGTCACGTAGCGCTGTTTAAATCCTTTCTCACACTGACTATGTAGCAATAAGCACTGGTAGAAATTGTTTACCTGCAGCTGGTTTTTTGCCATTATTTGGCATAAAAGGATAAATTACCAAATTCAAGATGAAATCTGATCACTTATACAGATGTGGAGCCGCATAACGAGGCAAGAAAGAACAAGGCACTATAATCACGTATCAACGGAGATTATGCAACATTACCAATAGCTACCAATTACTGATAGCAAAGGTTGCAGATGCCACATACGACCCTTTGTCTGACGTTGACCGGCCTCCGTAAGAAATAAAATTAATGTTATACAGAAGTGAGTTCAGGATATTGGCCCGGCCCTTCAAAATATTTTCTGTTCATTTTGTGCCCCCGCTGGGAAAAATAATGGCCCACCCCTGGCTTAGACTTTAATCTATATATATTCCGGTCTGGCTCATGTCCCAAATTATTAGTTGGCTGTTAAAAATCATGATAAATCACTTCATTTTTTATTCTAATACTTTTATACAAAGAAAACGGAAGGATTCTATTAGTCATTTCTCTACGAGTCTACGTGAACGGAAACTGTGTGACAGGTCTCGTATACTTAGTAGCTTAAGTGCTTAACTAAATCTTGAATATTAATATAACAACGGTAAAGCATTACAAAATGATTTCTCCAACAAAAAATTCAAATTTCCGGTCATATCACACTTCACGTTTACATTTCAGCATCATAGTGCATTATTTCAGTATTCCAATATTTTCTTGAACAAAAAATCGAATTTTCCTTAAAAACGTGATCCCAGAAAGCAGAATGGGAAAAGTTACAGTTGGAGACTTACAGGGAATATAGTGAAAAGCCAACTAGCGAGACGGCGGAGTGAATAGGGGGAGACTAGCGAAGGGCTAGAGCAGCGGTTCCTAAATTTTTGGGCTGCGCCCTCCTCACATCTTTCATAAAAAATTCGCGCTCCATTAACATTGACCGCAACTTCCCGCGGGCCACACAAATTCGGTTCGCGGGTCATTTTTAGTAGCGGGGGTATATTTATAGTGGTTTACAAAGCAGGAGTACGATATAACAATTAACTCTACGCTAAATACGTAAATCCTGCAATATGTCTCACTGCTTCTTCAAACACTAACTGAGTAGCTATCAGTTATTTCTGTGGTAGAAAATATTTAACTGCAGCTTCTAAAATAGATAGGTTTTTCATACTGAACTACGTAATTCAAGATGAAGGCCGATCACATATACGAAGGTGTATGCAGGTGAATAGTAGTAAGGCGATAGAAAGCAAAGAACTATAATCACTTATCATCTAACGGAGAGCATTACGACTACTGAATGTGTATTGCATTGTGCTGATTTATTTCATACTGTTTATGGTTTGATATCCAAAAATAACAAACTTTTGTCATTAACTATTCGTCATTCATTCGTAATTCTATTTCATCGTACGGTTAAGAATGCTCTCACTTATATCAGATATTTTATAATGATGCTCTTCTAACAATCCCAGTTGCAATTGGACTCTCATTATTCCGCACTTCAATACTTGCAGATTGCATAAATAAATGTAGGGTTCAATTTTAGATCATTGCAATGAATTAAAGTTAGTTTAATAAACACCGAAATCACTAATTGCTGTCTTGTTATGAGTTACTAGTGAGTTAGAGAACATTAACCTCATGGGTGAAAGAGCTTTCTTGTTTGTAGTAGCTGATTTAACTGAGGGTCTTTTGCCTTCTGCAGCAGTTAGCTGATTAAATAAGTTACAGTAATTCCTCACCTAGAGCTCCCACAATATGTGAAACTTGAAACCACATATTTATTTAACAATTTGAATTTAATTAAAAGTATTTCAAACCATTATAAATCATTCACACACTCTTTACCTTAGTAACCTTTCCGACAATCATCTGACCGGTTATTTAATTTTTTTTAAACTTTGAGCGCTTAAAGATACTAGTACTGTACGACAAAAATGCATACAATATTACATTAAAATACATACAATACAATATTATATAAATCCGCGATAAATGAACCACGATATAGCAAGGGATGACTGTATAATGATTTCCTTTAAGGTTTCGAAAAAAAATGTTATAAATACAGTAATGATAAACACTTGTGCCTTGTACTTGAGTTCTACGGGCGTAGTGATAAATTGTGCTCGCTGTGTAAAGAACTTTTGTGATCAGCTGCATGTTATAATTGCAGTGAACGGCCGAATTTGACACAGGAATAATTCACTTTCTATTATTTCTGATGGGGATAATTCAAAATTTGAATGACATTGTGGAACTGATTAAGTACATGGCACCACTGTAGGTTTTTTTTTGAACTTGAAAATAAATAATGATATATAATAATTTTTGTGTAGGGATTATTATTCGAATATTTTGCAAGGGCAAAAAGTTAAGAAATGCTGGCTTAAAGGGAACGGTTGTAACAGAAGGAACACGACACATGTCTATTATATTAAAATACTAAATATGTGCACTCAATAAATGGCAAAAAGCCAGGGTAATGATATCTTTACTATCCTATAAACAAGGGTTTCGCAACCTTTTCTTATGCTCCACATTCCTAAAAATAAGTAATATTCGCTTGCACCCCTACTAAAGTAACAATTTTTTTCGGATATAGAAGATG